>JAYJMI010109986.1:0-10863 GCA_036873855.1 Sarsia tubulosa
ACTATTTCCCCTTCCCCATTTACAAGAGATTATGTACTTGGGCAAATCTTTTTATCTGATGATGATGTCACAGATTTGAGAAATACGGGGGTTCATAATTTTACAAAAATGCTCATAAATCCTGAACAAATAAAATTTTGATGTGATATAAAAAAATTGTCAAATCTAATTTTATTCTCTTTCCAATAAAGAAATTATTTTTTAGAGCATACACAACCTTTAATAAAAAAATCTTAATTTTTGAGAGACTCAAATTTTTGTCACGGTGTGACGGAAAATACTCAATGGCCTGCAATAAGCCAAAAAAGTCTTCAGAATGGAAAAACTCTTTTTGTAAGACATTTAGTCCCTAGAGACCTAAAGCTTATGATAAAGTAATAACCCAGACCTCATTATAGTAAGCAGTGAGACTAAATATGAGTTTTTGTCACGGCGTGACGGAAAGTTTCACCCCCAAACCCAAAATGGTCAGATTTTGATCAGGGTGAAATACATACATGTGTTTTTTTGCTCAGATGCCTATATAAAGACCTAAAGTAACTTTCTAGACACAAATCAGGCCTTCTAAACCATTACAGCTCTAAGGAGGACCTTAAAAGGAACATAATGTGCAAAAATTCGTTAAAATGTTTCACTGGTCAAATTCTTGTTCTGGGTCAAATATAGGCTCATGAAAGTTGTCGAAAATAGATAAAGGTTCTTAATTTAATAGGTAGGTAAAAAAAGTTTTTAAAAAAAGTTGATTACAAACCCCTTGTTTATAGTTGAGTGGAAGTAAAAACCACATCAGTATAGGAGTTTTAAAATGTTACGTAAAGAAAAGGCAAAAAAAGGCAAAATTTTTGATGTTCGCGCTAAAATTTCAATAAGATCTGTTGCAATAACTCTGGCATGTTATATATCGTTGGAAGTAGAATTTTAGGTTGATTTTGAAAATCTGTACATCAGGACTTGTAAAGCAAATCTAAAAAATTTATAAGCTTTTTAAAGTAGAATTTTATGTTGGTACTGACCTTTTTGCTTTGTCCTATTAGCATTTAATAAAAAATCTTACAGAATATTGTTTGAGCTTTTTAAATAATCATTCGATATCTTCTATTCTTCTCGAAAACAACAAAACCTTTTTTAAGACAGATCATAAAGGCGAAGTAGTTCAACTAACCATTTTTGAAATAATCGGCTTCAAACTTTCACTTTTTTCCGCTTTTTAGTTAAAAAAGCGAAATTTTGCCTTTTTTAAACGATTATAACTCAGAAACGGTTAGGTGGACTACTATAACTGGACTAGTGGACTACTATAACTAAAATTTAAATTTACAACCTTCTAATACATTGATAATGCTAGACAGCGGTTCTACGCGAAATATCTGTAAAATAAATAAATAAGCTATGTCATCTTTCATCAAACTTCTCGTGATATCATTTACCATAAATTTTAATGTGAAACGAAAGTAAAAAAACTTAAATATTAGTTTTAAAAACTTGCAATGTTTTTCATTTTTTTTCATATGAAAAAACGTCCTTTTATAGTATTTGCAATAAGATTCAGAACAAAATGACTTTTTAGCATTTACTACTTCCACTTCAAATTTATTCGGCTAAACTTTACTTACATTATACCAATGAAAATCAAGAGTTTATTTTTTGCGTAATAGCATATTCCCAGTGCTTTCTCAGTTTTGGAAAGTGCTGGTTAACGAGTTTGATACAGTGGTGCATTCACTTGTTTATGGCCAGATTCACTCCCCTGTAAACTGTACTGCCTTAGGGAACTAAAGTGCTTATAAAAGTTTGAAAATTCCACTCCCCAAGAATTCACATTTGGCAAAAATTAAAGAGCATCTTCAAAAAACCAACCAACCTGTATAGGCATTAGGGTTACCAACTCTAGGGACAAACCAAACCAAACTAACCAAACCAACCAACCATAGTCATAAAAATAAATATTTTATAATCTATTTTATATGACTATGATGCTTATACAACGGAAATTAAGATAATCAAGTAATCCGGCATCGCCAATAATAACAATATGTATGGTTTCCACTACCACTGATATCACTAACTTTTTTCTCTGTTTTCCATTTGGTACTTTACTATTTTCAAAACGCAAAAAAATATATTAACCAAAAACAATAATAAAATTTCAAAATACGTAAAAAAAACATAATAAAACACATGGACATGTTTTACACATAAAATTATTTCGAATGTTGTCAATTTCAACGTTCGAAATTCTGAAACTATGTTTACACTAGGTAACAAACTGACTAACTGCTGTATTCTGATCATAGTCATGATCTGATAGACCAAATATTTGATAGTAATACTTGGTTATTAGTATATATATCCA
This sequence comes from Sarsia tubulosa, assembly GCA_036873855.1. NCBI lineage: Eukaryota > Metazoa > Cnidaria > Hydrozoa > Anthoathecata > Corynidae > Sarsia > Sarsia tubulosa. The sequence continues at coordinate 2,354 of JAYJMI010109986.1, forward strand.
TATTAATACAATAACTATTTTTAAATCTTTTTCATCACATTACGCAGGTACGCAGTTCATTTTGTATCGAAATAACAAAAAATGATAACAAATTATTAACCTTTTTGTCATAATTTTTTGTTCTATCTTAGTATAGATAAATATTACATAATAATAGTAATCCTAAGAAATAACAGGGTGTTATTCTTGCACAGTCTATTATGACTGACTGTGTTAAACTAAAGGTGGGCTTATACATGGAATGGAATTACTGTTAAGAAAACCGACCACCGACCACCGACCAAAAAAAACTAACCGGGAATCTACGCAAGCTTCACAAAAAGGCAGTTTTTCAAAAACATGAATTTCCTAACCATGTTATTATTTGGCTATTAAAAGGTTTTTGTAGAATTTAGATATTTTTTTTGTAGGAATGTTGAAAATGCTCTTACCTAAAAATAAATTATCTCCCAGTCTTAGGTATGTTTATTAAAATGTCATCATAGCGGATGGCGGTTAAGTTTGAATATAATAAAGTTTTATGAAGGCCTATTTATAAAAGATTATTAAGGAATATATCCAGCAACAATTTGCAACAATTGTGTGCCTTTCATCATAGACTCCAGAGGAAGGAGTCTATTCTCTGGAGTCTATGCTTTCATAGGTTTACCTATATCAGGATTTTCTTACATAAGCTTAACCGTTTTCTTCTGAAGCATAAGTTTACAAAAAAAATTACGCTATTAGTAATTTCATTCTAACGTTACCAGACAGTACTTGCCGTTCAAAACATATTATTACTGTAATTTATTTATATAAGTTTTATTTGTCTACGAAGTCTCATTCACAATGGAAAATATTCTGAGAAAAGTTATTGTTAAAATTAAAAGGATAAATAAATAAAAGAAATTTAATATACTAAATTTAATTTATCTTTATTTAATTTATCAATGGTTAGTTTTTTTGGTCGGTTGGTCGGTGGTCGGCCATTCCGTGGTCGGTTTTTTTTCAGTTAATGGTCGGTGGTTGGTTTTTTTATTGGTCGGTGGTCGGTTGGTTGGTGGTCGGTTGATCGGTGGTCGGTTGCTGTTCGGTGGTCGGTGTTTTTGAAAAAGGTCAGTACAATCATGGGCAAAATATTTTAAGAAATACCCCCCTCCCCCAATCTCAATTTTGTTTGGAGTCAATCGGCGAGTGCTTCGTTGCAAGCTGGTATGTTTTTCCCGAGGGGAGGGGGCGAATGATAAAAATAAAATTTTATTAAATATTATGACCACGATAGACTTTAGAAAAGTCGTTATTTTATAATACGGTCGGATGTCGCAAAATACGGGTTTGAGTTTACGGCACGGGAATATTCGAGATATTTTTTTTAAACGACTAATCTAGTCTATGACCACGATTGAAGTCATGGTATAAACCTAAGTCTATATTATCCGCTTTATAAAATAAATATGGTTCTGCTAAGTTTATTAACGAATAAAGCAAGTGGACTGATTTTTAAAATGAAATAAGTGGACTGATTGTTTTATCAACTGGTTTATTTCTCAGATCTCATTTATATTATCGATAAGATAGACGGTAAATAGATAAATCTTACATTTCCGAACACTCCAAAACATGTCATGGTTCATTTGACATGGTTTAACGTTATAAACCATAAATTTACGCGAAAAGTTTAAGAAAAGGCACTATAAATTCAATGCCACGAAACTGGATCAATCTGTAAATATGGACAAACTCGTTCCCAGTGCCTTATACATCGATATTTTTTCCGGTCGGCGATAGGGAAAAGTAAAAGAGGTAAGAGGCTTTGGGATCGAGATTGCAAATATGGACAGTATGCTATAAACACAGAATGGTTTAATACCATGGCAACTATCATAATTTATATGCTGTCCTCTTATATGAACAATGGTTCAGAGTCACCACTCTAGTAATATGATAAAGTTACAGGACTACTGATAAGTTTTTTACTTTTATGCTCCAATCAGGTTGTATAAAATCATGCATAAAGAGCTGTCAAACTGTTAAAATATGGTTAAAGGCAAGTCTGCTATTTAATCCATACAACACTTATAAGGACGTAAGTGATTTTAATAAAGTGCTCAACGCGAAAGAGCTTATATATTATAATATGGGGATATCAATATACTAATGCGTCATGTACTACACTGTTTCATGGCATAGCCAATCTTCAGGTACACATATTTTCTATACACTAAAAAGGCAAATCAGTATTTTTGACGAAATTTGTAGATTCTTTTAAACATAAAGCTTTGGAAGTAATCATTTGATTAATATTCAAATTATTAGGCTGTACTTAATCAATTAGGAATAATATATATTATAAGGGGTGCAATAAATTTATGTTATATAATAAATTTTTTTCGTTAGCGACAGTTCAACATTCCTTGTTTCATCAAGGAAAATTTGTTGACACAACAGTTTTTATCGTTAACTTCTACGATTTCTTCTATTAAGGATAAAGTTAGTTACTTTTCTAACTTGATGTTTTCAAGAATGACACGGAAATACTACAAATTCATTCTGCAGTCAGTGTTTTGAAATACACGCTGTTGAAGATATTTCTGTTTACAAACCATTGATATTATGGCTTGTGGCTTTTTTCAAACATACTTCTGAACTCTTTCTAAAAAATGTATAATGTGGAATGTTATTGTTTATGTGGCTTTTAAAATGCCTTTTCAATATAATATATACATTATCATTGAAACAAAACCTTGGTACTTGGAATGCTGAAATATTTTATTACCATATTTCTCTTATGTTTTATTTATTTTAGGTGAGTTAAAGAGCAGCTAGATGAATGAAAATCATAAATCAAGTTTATGCCAACCAATTATACCGGTATATACACTAGAAAAAATGATTCATTAATTTCAGTTTATGTACCTAAATGTCGAACAATAAATGGAGAATAACTGGATAAGTGTAACCGTATGTTTGACGATAGTACTATTACCGATCGATATCCTTTCGATACAAGAGCAGATTATTAAGGGAAAATCTGAAGTTTTAAAAAATCTGAGCTTTTTGAAAAGTCTGAGCTTAGAAGTTCTGAGCTTAGAGTGTATCTGCAGAAGCATTCAACGAAGACATTTTACTAAATAATCGTTCTAAGTTCTTCTAAGAACTTAGAACTTCTAAGAGCAGCTTCCAAATTCGAGGCAACACGTTTTTGATAGTTAGGTGTTTAGTCTATACCTAGTCGATTAGGTGTTTTAAGCAAAAGATAACTGCCAGGTAGTAATAAATCCATTTAGACTGTGCGTTCTAAATCTCCTAGAAGCTTGAATTAACAAAGAAATTAACTTCCTAGAACATGCTGCGTTTTGCGAGGAGGAAATTGTATACCTCCTTTATAATTATATACCTTCATAGAACAGATACGTTTTTCGATGAAACTTACTTTGCTCGTATTTAGTTTACAGGTTTTTTTAAAGTGGTGATAAGAGATGGCTTACTTTTCTTAGTTCCTTTCTGGGATTCCCCCAGGAAAGAATTAAAAACGTTCTAGAACAACTATTGTTTCCCAGGAACACCATTTATGAAACTATCCCTATCCAAAGACAGAGCCAGAAAGGGCTTAGAACAATTATTTCTTAGAACAGCTCCGTTGCTTTTGTATCTGTCTATTGTAACTATGGTTATATATACCATAGTCATATATTCAAACAAGAGATAAATTACCAGTGGACACTCGGAATTAAAAACAGAATTTTAAATGTAAATAAGACATTAAACACGGAATGATTTACCAGAGGAATCATGGTATAGATTATTTGTAAAAAAAGATGAAAAATAATGACAATATCTTGAGATTTACCACATTTGACCTTTTGACCTTGTTACCATGGAAGGGAGAATTTTCTAAAAAAATCGGGCTTCATTACTTTTCTTTATTCATGACCCTTTACCTCTACAGTGATGCAAAAAATCAAAGAAAACCAAGAACAGTTCTAGAGTTAGAGAAAGATGGACTGCGTGTTTATTTTTGATCTTTTGACCCTAGTAACACGCAAACAATAACTTTAAAACTATGACACTTGTGTCAGTTTATACTTTATACTCATTGCTAACTTTATACAAAAAATCAAAAAAATCTTCAGTATATTGAAAATAGATCAATTTTGGCCCAAATTCAATCTTTTGTCTTTGTTTCCATGGAAACAAGAAACTTTCTAAAAATTCAGGCTTTTCAGTCACTTTTCCTCATTTATGACAGGGTTTTTGAGAAATGTGAATTTCAGACGAACTGACTGACGGACGGAGTTGAACTTATAGGACCACTTCGGCAAAGCCGGGGGTCCAATAATGTTTCAAACTGCATAATACAGTTTGAAAAAAGCAAGGGTCCGCCCTTCGACTTTTGACGTCATATTAGAATAGATTTTGTGCAAATTTTTCACCGCCATTTCTTTCCGCCCTTTTTTCAAACTTCAGCGACATTTCAGCGAAATTTCAGCGCTGAAAAAATCAGAAAACAACAACACGGATTAAGAGCTCCACAATACTTAAAGTAAAAAATACATCTATTTTCCATTTGTCCGGACTAAGATATAGATAAAAAATATGATATTCTTGGTATCGAGAACAGATTAAAAAGTTTATAAAGTTAATCTAAGGCAAGGTAAACTCATGGTTATTCATATTCTGAGGTTCATATATCACAGACGTGTTTTAAAATTTTATTTATTTCTACTTTTGAGTTATTGCAAAGTTCCTCACACCGCTAGATCATATTTTTTTTTACGCCTGCGATTCAAGTCGGAACCATTGTTTTTTTCAAACTGAATAGAAGTTGCTTAAGATATATAGGTGTATACTAAAGTTGCTATATCATGGGAACTAAACCTTGAAAATAACTTGGTATAAAAGTGTCAAACAGTACTCTCTGTATTTTGAAAGTATTTGTTTCTGGGAATACGCCACAGTATTCTGTAGTCTGATTGATAATTTAAACATGAATGAACAAATAAATTAAAACATTTGTTAAGTATTTTTGTTCATCCTTGGTCCATCTCGTACAGTCTGATAAAAGAACTCCAAAGTTCGCTTCTTATTGGTTTATTGTAGGATAACAAAAGTTTACAACTAAAGCAATACTACTAAAAATATTCATTAGAAAAGTAATAAGTCATATTTTATTTGATTTAGAATATAATTTGATGCTTTGTAACCTTTCTTTAAAAGTTAAATCTATCGCCTAAACTTTCATCGTATATTATAAAATTTTTATATTACTTCGTGTATAACACATATAAAGTACGCAAGCCTGGTTCTTGAAAGGTCTAAGTTTTTTTTTTATCTATCATGCAGTAAATGAACATAATTTGATAGAAATACTTTTATTTAATATTAACTCTAACTTTAGAGTAAAAATTTGACCTCTTGGTCCCCGTTTCAGCAGAAAAATAATTTTTGGTAACATGCAACTATGTCAATTTTGACTGTATATTGTCCTATAACTTTTTTTGAAAAGATATTTTGCCAATTTTGAGCCATTTCTAGTCATTCTTTAATTTAATATTAGTCATGAGATTTAATATTAGTCATGAGATTTAATATTAGTCATGAGATTTAATATTAGTCATGAGATTTAATATTAATCATGAGATAACGCTGTTTTCAAATAAAAGTTTATCTTTACCTTTTGATCAACAAGAATTTTCGGTAACCTAGCAACTATGCTAGTTTTAACTGCATATTACCCTTGAAATTTCAAAAAAAGTAAAGAAAGGATTTTGAGATATTTTGAAAATGTTAATATTTTTTGGCCAAAATTTAACTCTTGTCCCCAATAATGGGCGGATCCTGAGTACTGAGTGTTGCGAACGGACAAAAGGACGGAGCTGAATTTATAGTCCAAATAGAGCTTTAATAAGACCTAACTAGAGAAGAAAAAGATATTCTTAGCTTCCAAAAAAAAAAAAAATTTCATCTTTACTTTAACCAAATAAAAAACTTCGCAGTGAAGCTTTAAAAGCAAGTAAAGAAACTATTATTATTATAAAATAAAAATATTTACAAAACTAAAAAATATATGCTATATAAAAATCTCTGTATTGTTCCTGTATTACATATATTAGTGTATATATTATATAAGTTTTATACAACAACAGTGCGACCTTTGCCAATGGTTTGGTATTCGGTTTTATACATTTTTGGTACACTGTAAATTTCTTCTTTTCCAGCACCTAAGAAACAATTAAAGTAGCTTATACTTCACATTAAATGAACAAAAAGCATTTTCATTTAGATGCTTTATATTAGTTGTTCTTACTCCGTTAAAACAGTGTAGCCTTTTAATTTACTCAATGACATTACAAATTACATATACATACTATAGGATAGGATATATAAATAAGGATAGGATATATACAGAAGATAACAAAAATTGAAAACACCACAGGTGTAGAAGTTGGCATCTGTAATCAAAATTGGAAACTCACAGGCTATGATACCTTCCAAAAATACGGCAATAAGGTCGTTAGTTAACTAAGCAAAAATAAAATCATTTACTTTTGATATCCCATGGTGAAGGAGCCATCGGTTGAAATAATGCGAGACGTTTATTTGATGGTATATCGATGAAATTTGCTGACATTTCTGACTTCATACCACTAGAAATGAAAAAAATAAAAAGTAAATTATTCAACTCTAATTATGTGCTTAAAGACGAAAGATCTTGTTATATTCATTTAAACTATAGACTCGATGAAATACTTTCTTTCTATTCTAAAGTTTTGTTATCTTAAAACATACCTGGAAGAAAACAAAAAATCACCCCTTCGTGATAGAATTTTAACTGTGACATTTTGTTGATTTTGTTCAGTCGGAGTTACTCCTTTTCTACTTTGTAAAGACGTCCCTGATTAGATTTTGAAAAAACGTGAAGTTATGTCTCTTCTTATTTAAAAGAAAGAGGTTATAACAATCAAACTGCCACAATATAGAATGCTCTATTGAAAAAATATCAACATGGGCTTACATCGTTCAAATGTAGTGTTAAAAAAATAAGTTTGCGTCATAAAATAAAAAAAAGAAATCATACTTATGAACAACAGGTTTTAAAGGTTTTGGTAATCTTGGTATTGTGGTTGCGGTTTTAAACCATATCGCATCTCTCATTGGTTCTTTTTCCCGCTTAACTGAATCTGGTGGTAATGGATTCTGTTTTGAACCATGACCCCAAGATTTCGGGTATCCTTCGCATTCCCAATATGTACCGTATTCTTTTTTTGGGTAGTTGCGCTGTTCCGCTCTAATAAATAAACAAAAAATAATCTTGAAGAAAATTTAAGATTAAAAACTGTGTTTTTAGGCGTACAGTTTATTATTTTTTAAACATTTTTATATCTTGTGTTTATTTACCTAAACATGGATTTACTTCTGGTTAATTTATTCACGGTTGGAACGTAAGTGAACAATAGTGTAAGCGAGATTCGGGAGTTTTGAACACCGTGTAAAGAGACACGAAATATTTTCAGTTTTCAGGAACCTAAGATGGGACCCGGGACCAAGACCTGGGACCTAAACACAAATACAAAATACAAGAAAAAGCGGAAGGGCTAGCTTTCGATCCACGCCAGAAATTAGGACTCTGCACACAAGAAATTCGGGCTAATCTCAGTAGTAGAGACATGTTTCAATCGTGCTCGTGCCGTTCGTCTTTTGTTTATTATCAAACTATAATATGCCTGAAAAAACATTTTCAATGTTAAAGTTATAGCCATGCGCAAACTAATCCTTAATATGAAAAGAATTCGGTTTTATGAAGATCAATATTTTATTCAGTATAATTTTAAGTTAGACCCGTAATTTCGTGATTTTGTACACAAAATTTAGCCTGCATGCATCCATTTTGAATGAATACTTCTCAAAACATATTTCTCAAAAATTGTTTAAAAAACATAATATTCATAGATAAATAACTGCCCATTTACCTGAACGAACATAAAAACAATTAAAAATTCCCTTACAATGTAAATGGTCGATGATCTTTTTGTGTTGTTGTCAAATAGTAATCACCATGGTAACTCAAAACCCCTCTATCTTGAACTTTGTACTTCTGGCCACTAATATCTTTATTTTGTGTTGATGGAACCAATGACTAAAAGTAATTAGCCAAACGTTGTTATAAATTTTGAAATGTCGATGAAATATAATACGCAAAACAATAAGCTTTAATATCTTAAGTTGATGGAAAACATTTAAAATGCTGGTTGACAACTTCATGTTCCCTTTTTAAAAATCATTGCCTCAAAAATTCCCAAATCATTGCCTCAAAAATTAAAATTTAAGTAAGTTTTATTTAGCTCTAGAATAGAAAATATTAACGCACCGTAAAACGGTTTTCTTGTCTGTGACTCAGGCTAGGCTTATATGAGCTCATATCAGATAAATTGTGAACTAGTTACTACTTTAAATGAAGAAAGTTTCGCGGGAAGAAAGTTTCGCGGTTTCGCGGTTTTTTGCCTTTTCCGCGAAAGTTAATTCCGCGAATG
>JAYJMI010110097.1:0-10863 GCA_036873855.1 Sarsia tubulosa
ATTAAAAATGTTTATAATTAATACAAGGTAGCCCTAGAATTTTTTCAATACTAAAAAAACATTACAGAACTTAGAAATTTTTTAATAGGGCTGATTGTGTATTTTACAGACCAGATTTTACCTCAAAAAAACAGGACAGTTTATGGCAAAAAGATCATTTAATTTTACAAATTAAAGAAATACATCAGTATAAAAAATATACAAGTCCTTTAAAAGCAATTTTATATGAGAGAACATTGATAAGATTTTTGAAAATTATAAAATTACATATTAATTATGTATTTTGCAGACCAGATAAAACTCAGAACACAGACTGCAATATAACAGCTAGAAATATCTATAATATATATCAGTATGGCATAGTAATATTTTATTATAAAATCTATATAAGAAATAAATTGTATTCTATAAAACAATGATACTTTTAAAAGTTTGTTACAGTATGTTAGATTTCGCAGACCGTTTTCTGCAAAAATACCGACATAGCGATCATTTTCAGCATAAAATAAAGACAGAGAGCTTACTTTTAGTGTCAAGTTATTTTTTTTTAACATATTGTTATTTATATTTTGTCGAGCAGATTTGTATTTCACAGATCAAATAAAATCCATTATCGAGTTCTTTTCAAACATATTTCCATTCATTCTGCCTTTCCATTCATTAGCGACAACCGATTTTTCTGGATTATTCGATTCGTAAATCAGGACATGAACTACTTTCTCATCATGAACATAGCATAGGGCACCTGTTTAATTATTTCCTAGAAAGATAAATAATTATAACTTTATGAAAATGGAAGAGAAGGTACCATTATTTAAACTAATGAAATAACAGTACCACAATGAGCCTTTAAACATGCACTTTCATTCATTAGATTGAAATGCAATGGCAGAACCAGAATGAATTTTTTTTTTTCTCATTTGATGTTTTTCGTTTGATTTTTGATTTTGAACACAGAAAACATATTTCTACATTCTTTTAAACTTACATGCAGAGATGTACACATCATGTCCAACACTTCGGTATTACCGATATTTTCTTTCGGTACTCCCGAAGAAAAAAATAAGAAAAACTATCGGGAGAGCTCCCGAAAAAACATATGTAATAGTTACCGTTGTTAACAAAAGAAATGTTTTTAACTTCGGTACATCTTCGGTAGTTATTGAAAAGAAATAACTCACAATTATCGTATTGAAATTTTATATTTATATTTAATATATTCTTTGTGTATGATATTAAAAGTATTATAAAATAAAATGACGAATGAAAGCAAATATTTGCACATCCATTTATTTTTGCTTTGCACAAAATTGAAAGAAAAGAATGATTATTTAACAATAAAATTCAGGAAATTTTATAAAAGCCTAGACTTGTTTAGTCGTTCAATAAGGTTGATAAAAAATATAAACAACAAACATAGGAGAACTACGTTATCTCACTTTTTTCCGTGCGTAATTTTTTTTTAATAACTTTTTTAAAGTCTGATAAAAATCATGTTTTTGCTTTTTTATTTGTTTTATCTCTTCGCCTTCTAAATTCCCTCTTAGCAGGAGGCAGGCTGGAATACAAATCATTCTAAAATAAAGTTGTCCATCAGTTATTCGCAATAAATAAGAATTTTGCTTTCTTGTTTACGATTTTGTAATTATTTTCGTAATAAAAATAACATTTTCCCTCGCTTAAAGGTACAACTACACTTGATTTTGGCCAAAAAGTTAACCCCTACTGAAACTTTCAGGAATGAAAGATTACCACTTTCTGAGTATCCTGTGAAAATTTGAGCAACTTTTTATGTGTAGATTTTGAAATATTTGTATTTCAAATTGGCTAAACAATAGGAATCATGAAGCAAAGGAGCTTTCTCACGAAGTTTGGAATTATTTTACTTATGATCTGCTTAACAACAGGAGGTGAAATTTATCAGCTTGATTCACTTCTAGCTACCCTTTTAGCATAGTAAATTTCAATATAGGTTTCACAAAAACGATCTCGAGTGTAGTTGTACCTTTAATACCGAACGTTGTTAAAAGTATTTTGGTAATAAAAGTAAGATTCTCGCTCGCTTAATAGCGAACTTTTTTATAAAAGTATTTTCGTAATAAAAGTAAGATTTTCGCTGGCTTGTTAGCGAACATCATTAAAAGTATTTTCGTGATAAAAATAACATTTTCGCTTGCTTAATAGCAAACTTTGTTAAAAAAAGTATTTTCGTAATAAAAGTAAAATTCTCACTCGCTTGTTAGCGAACATCATTAAAAGTATTTTCGTAATAAAAATAACATTTTCGCTCACTTTTATTTTTGAATAAAAGTAAGATTCTCGCTCGCTTAATAGCGAACTTTATCATAAAAGTATTTTCGTATTAAAAAAGTAAGATTTTCGCTGGCTTGTTAGCGAACATCATTAAAAGTATTTTCGTGATAAAAATAGCATTTTCGCTTGCTTAATAGCAAACTTTGTTAAAAAAGTATTTTCGTAATAAAAGTAAAATTCTCACTCGCTTGTTAGCGAACATCATTAAAAGTATTTTCGTAATAAAAATAACATTTTCACTCACTTGTATTTTTGAATAAAAGTAAGATTTTCGCTCGCTTAATAACGAGCGAACATTATTAAAAGTATTTTCGTGATAAAAATAACATTTTCTCTCGCTTAATAGCAAATTTTGTTTATATAAATAGTGATAGAAAAATAAGGTTTTGACTCTCTTATTGCGATATCGTATCGTTTTTGCAACAAAATTCATTTCAAATACATTCGATGACAGAAATATTTTGGTAAGGAAATAGCGATTTCAATAAGCTTAATAGCTTAATAATTTATTGGTTTTAGTAAATTAAATGGTTTGGGTAATAATAAAATGAAGATTTTCATGCACTGATTTTTAACAACTTTTCAAATGATCTTTGTAGTAAAAATATGCTGCTTTAATGAAAGGAGCTTAATAGCCGAAGTTTAAATGATTTAATCCCAGGAATAAGGCTCAATAACGATCTTAAATAGTAAAAAATAGCTAAGTTATGAATTTTTTTTCTTTAGGAACGTAAACTTCTTTAGGGTTTAACAATGAATTGCAGGGCTGCAAGATGAAAAATAGCCTAAATCTTTAGTCTATGTTGTCTTTTAGTTCATGGATTTTTTTTAGGGTTTGTTCCAGAAGCGACAAGCATAAACAAAACTACTAGTTCAAGTGATGAAATTTAACTTCAAGATAAAAAAACACTAGAGAAAATAACTTATTTTAGATTTTATTTTCGATACATATTCTATAAATACATTGATCCTTTTGACAGAAAGTATTTCATTCTTTAAGTACTTTGTTTTTCTTTGACATTTTTCTTTTACCAATAGTTGGTTTTCCAGGATGACCCATGAGTTTAAAATGTCTCTCAGCGTCTGCGTAACTGCTCATGACATAATTACATTTATGCTCACTTTGCATAAAATGTTTAGTAGGGACATTTGGGATATGTTTTGTCAATGTACCGTCATGATCTACTTTTGAGTTCAAGATCTCGTTAAAGGTTTGAAAGTGACCTTTATAAATATCCGATTCTTTCGGAGTAGACATATAACCTCCTATCATTTCAAGTTCCTTCATGAAATGTATTGCTTTAATTGGATTTTTTTGACAAAACTCACAAGATTTGCATTTAGAAAATTGTAAATAATGAGGTCGTTTGACGCAATGTTCTTATATTTAAAAAACTTATATTTATCTTGCAGGTCTTTGTAAGCTGGTTCTTTCAACTTTTTTTTGGAAATATTAGATAACATTTTCCTTAAGTTTTCATGTTTTTCAGCTTCCTCGTTTCCATGGAAATTTTCAGCATGTGGTTTAACTATAAAGCCGTCATATTTCTTCCCATTTAGATATTTGCATGCTTCAGAATTAGCATTCCAAAAAACGTGGTCTGTTTTTTCTTCTTTTTCTTTTTCAGGTAAATTTTGAAGCCATGGTGGACTGTCTTCGCTTGGTAATGTAATTGGTAGTGTTACACCGGTCAGACAGCTGTTTATGAAGGACCATAATCTTTCTATCATGTTAAATCTAGAATCACCTGGAGCATAGGTTACTAGTATTAGGCAATCAAGACTGGAGTCAATCCACAACTGTCCAATATTCATTAGATTTGTAGTACAATCAAAATTCCAATCAGGTTCATTGTCAGTAACTGCTACAAGCACCGATTTCTGAAGCTTCTGTTTCAAGATTCCCTCGTCTGATAACCACTTTGGTAATAGAACGTCCCTTATATGCCTGCAATGAGCGGAACTTGTACTACTGAAATGACGATTTGCTGCTATGAAAAGGTCAAGTTTACCAGTTCTCGGAGTAAATACATGCTCTCTTCCAAGTTTATCAAAGTGCTGATGCTTGTTTTTGCTATTCCTTTTTGAAGCTGGGAGAGATTTACTTCTCTTTGCGTTGTTTGATGGACGAGTAGCTTTAGACAAACTTCTAGAGCGTCGAGGTTTAACTTTAAGTAATTGATATCCATATGGCGTAAGTTTGGAGTTAGGAAATGGAAAATCGTGATCAGGATAATTAGGTGCATCTGTTTCTTTAAAATACCTTCTAATTTTTTGATGTCTCGTTATAGCAAGTGTACCAACATGAAACTTGTCTTTGTTGTCAAGCGAAGCTAAGGCAACTTCTGATGAATGCATCTGGCCAAGCTCTAAAGTGTTTCGAACAAGAGCACGACAATAATGTGATAGTGGATGTTCATTGATACTAGCTTGATTTCGTTTCGGTGGAACTTTTACATCGATGTAACCTTTAAAACGTGAATGGTTTTTAAATTTCTTATTGGGTGGTTTAAAATATCTTGAAACAGTTGATTTGGAAATGGAAAAATTAGGAATTTGATTGACGCATTCGTTAACAATATTTTGTAGACCAGCGCCATTTGTATATTGAGTGCTATCCCGTCTACGCTTATGTGCTTCTGCGCCATGTTGACTAACAAAATCATCAATGATTCCTAATAGTTCAGGGTTTGAATCTAATTTCGATTTAGGTTTGCTGCTACTCCCTAAAATATATAATTTAATTTATTCGGTGTTGCAATTTTTAAGTTGATTAGATGCCTGAACGTTTTTGAAAATCGTGCTAATATGGAGATATACTTATACGCGAGTTACGAGTTAATATTCTAAGTTACGAGTTGCATATAATCAACGAGTTACGAGTCGAAATCACAAGTTGCGAGTTACGAGTTGTGAGTATAACTTGAATTAAAGGTGTATTTACGACTACTTTTGATAAATTTTAATATTTTTTTTATTTGACTTTTAATTATATATGCATTTTTTCCCAGCAAAAAATGATCAAGTTCACTGCCTCTCTTACTTTTACAGGTGTCACTCTCATATTCTTGGATATAGAAAGAATTCTTAGAATTATCCATAACCATGTAGAGTAGTTTTAATTATTAGCTTAGAAAAGAAAATATAATTTTTTAATGATTAATTAACCAGAATTTGTTTTTACCTATTTAGCGCAAGTTTAGCGCGTAAAGATTGACGACTTTATTACAGACGTTTCTAAAATATTATGTTTGTAAAAAATGAACAAAATATTTGAATTCCAATCCTTTTCAAAAAACAAATTTTTTTTATAAATTTTCATTACTATAAATAGCAGTAATTTAAACACGAATTAAAATTATTCTGGTTAAAAGGTAAAAACACTCTACCCTACTTTTAGCTACGACAAAATCATTTTAAAACTTAATTTGCCTGTAACTTTTGTTCAAGTTGTTGAAACATAATGAGAATTTTAGAGGAAAATTGAGTATGCATTTTTTTTATTAAAAAGATAATTTGAAAAACGGTAATGACGGAAATTGAAATATTATGCAAGATATTTAATATATTTTTTTTTTAATTTTCTTATTCTTTGATTTTATGATTTTCGGTAAAAAGTTTTTTTGTGCCATCGCACCTTTAAAATTTGCAACTCGTGATATAAATTATCAACTCGTAACTCGCAGATTTTATGCAAGTCGTGACTTGAAATATCAACTCGCAAATCGTGCAGTAGAATTCCACGCTAATATACCTTTCCATTAATAAATGCGATGGAAAAACTATCCTTTTGAATACAAGGCGAGGCTTGTAGAAATACAGCCCCAATTAACATGTGTAATAAATTTAATTTCATTTTAAGTACTAAACTAAATACTCACAAGTGTATTTCTACAAGTTTAGTTGTTTAGTAGTTTTTTCTCCTTCGCAGATATTAAAGGTACTTATGCACGTAATTTTCAATAAAAAAAATTCTATTTAAATTTTTTTCATTGAAAAGTAGAAGTAACAAGGAGGAAATGTGCTAAATATTTCATTCTGAAGCCTAGAAATAAGCGCATAGCAGCACTTTGAAAATCGGGTTTCATACGCAATATGTGTAAGCAACACTATGTACTTGCGATTTTTTTGTCCTAAAAATGTCATATTCTTTGGAACTACACATAAAAAATGGCTGGAATTTTTTCCAGATACATATGTTTAATAGATCTTTCGATTTTGCCAATAAAAATAGGGGGTAAAAAATCACTCCACTTTTTTGAAATTATGTGCATGAGAGACTTTACTGAAAACGTCTATTGCAAAGCTTCATTCTCATTATTAGAGAGGATGACTGGGAAAACTATGAAATTACAAAAAAATGCTGCTTTTAAAATAAGTAATTGGACGATTTTAGTGTTATAATTTGCTAATTCTGGGAATCTTGAAAGTAAAAGAAGAAAAAATAGTAAGCAGGAGGGGAACGGTAGTTACGTACCTGATGTAGCAGTGTCATCATCTTTTTTAAACGCCCAGTCACAAACAGCATCTTGTATATCATATATAGACTCGAAATCACATTTAGAACAATTCATTCTTACTTTCAAAAGTTGATTACCTAATAACGTTACTTTAAAAAAATTTCGAACTGATTTCAATCAAAGACTTAAGTAGAATGGGCCCTAAGTTTCTAATTTTTTAAATTTTTATATAAGTACAGATGGAACACAATAAGTTATATTTAGTTGATTGATTGATTGATTGATTGATTGAAAAACATTTTTATTGTTTTAATAGCTTAAATCGTGTTAAGTAATTTATATAAAGAAAACAACACACCACCAAACATATTGATTCTTTATAATGAACAGAAAGACTTCCAATATTAATAATTTTGCAATCATTATAAGATTTATGACGCTTATACAAAAGGATTAAAAAACAACAATTGCTAAAATTGAAATAAATGCTATGACATAACTGAGATTGTTTTATTAAACGCTCTTTTAAATTACCCACATGCTTTGATTTTGCAATCACTAGATCTAGCTATTTTTGATAAAATCTGTTAAGTAAACCTGTACTAATATTGAATTTTCATTTCAAATGTAGTAATAAAAAACCACCTTGCATTACAATTAAATACCAGTATAACGGGGGGTAAAAATCATATATAAATAAACATTTTTGGCCAGCTCTCTCAATCTTAGTTTTTAATGACAAGAGAGTACAACAAATCATAAATTCAAAACGATATGTCTCGAAGAAGTGAAACAAGACCAAAAACGTTTGCTTTGATAAAATTTCATATCGATCAACGTTTTTTGTGACAGACAGTAAAAAAGTTCAAACTACATGTCCATCTTCCGGCCAAAAAGATGTTGGCGTTTTGTATAACGATGGGAAAAAGAACTCTATTTACAAGGCAGACATTATTGAAGTAGATGGTAAGTACTTTAAATTATTGTGAACTTTGTTCAAAAAACTCTTGTGTTATGTTCCTGATTTTCATAGGAACGTTCAGCATCGTTTCAATTTTTCGAGCCAGTTTATTCGAAACGTTTCAAAGGTACAACTTCAAGAACTTTTGGTCCAAAAAATTAATCCCTACTAGAACAATCTAAAACAAAAAACTAACACCTCATAATTGTCCTGTGAAACTTTATAACAAGTTTCTATGTTTAGTTTTTAAAAAATTCAAATTCGCTAAACAGAAAGAAAGAAGAAGCAATTGAGCTTTTTTTATAAAGTTTTGAAATATTTTGCTTTTAATCTGCTCATTCACAGGAGATTATATTTAACAGCTTTATTTCCTTTAAACTGCTCTTTTGAAATACGAAGTTTATTTCGGGTTTCATTAAAATGATTCTCATGTTCTCACCAAAGAAAATTTGAACTGCAAATTTGAGCCTTTAAAATTTTGAATAATTTCAAAACTTACTTTTATTATAATACTTTTATTTTTATCGGTAGATTCATTTGATTATCTGCAACGAAAGATAGACGAGCATATACCTAAAGAAATCCTACCATTAACTAAAGCATCCGATGACGCAAATGAGCCAAAAAAGGTAAAGTTTTTTCTGTCAATTCGACTTTAAAGCTAAATCCATTATTTTTGTCCTTTTTACTCCGTTTTTGAGTAAAATACTTTGACGAAACTTTCATTGGAAGAAACTATCGCGATCAGGGTAATGCGAAATTTATAAATCTAGCGGAGATAAACTTTCACGATTAGTAATGATTGGAGATCGCAAGAATAACCTTTGTCGCTTCAGCAAACCAACTTAAATTTTGTTTATAAAAATATCTAAGGGGTATTTTATAAAAAAATTCACTATAAAACATCGCAATTTAAAAACTGCTTTTTTACTACTTTCAAATCCTTCTTAAATTTTTACGGGGGGCTGGCTGGCTGTAAATTTTGTTCTAGTTGTGAAAAATTAATGAAAATTTCAGGGTAGGCTTATTTTATTTCGAATAATGCATTCACCTTTAAAAAAATATTTTTTGAAAATCCATATTGCCAGATGCCTACGCTAAATAGGTATGTTAGCAAGATTACTTTCTCTTATTTTTTTAGTAAATTTTATGAAGTTTTTACGGTTAAATCTTATATAACTTTAGTAAAACTGTGACGTCTGTAACTTTTGTTCTAGTTTTCAAAAAGTAATGAAACTTTGAGGGTAGGCTTATCTTTTGACGAGATTTCGAATATCTGATTCATTTTTTCCTTCAATTTAAGTTCAAAAATTCGTATGCGAACGCTTACGCTAAAGAGGTGTATTGTATGTAACAGATACAGTAAATTTATCTCTGATAATAGAAAATCATTAATTTTTCATACTGGTTGAATACATTTGTTCTAGGTTTATAGGTTGCTCATACCTCATACTATTAAAAATTTGCGCTTATAATTTTTTATAACTTTTTGGTAATGAAAACTGCTAGTAGGTCTTATTTTGCTTGCAGCAATGTCAATAGAATAGTTATATTTTACAAAAAGTTAGCAGTTCTTACTATCTTATTACTAAGACTCAAGTACTATATAGTTTTAATATTGTAATATTTTTTGTCTGCCATGACAAATTTGTGACAGGCTATATCTGTAGTGCCGCATCTGGTGCATTTCTGTAGATGGCAAACCCATTGGTACATATATTTAGAAATAAATAATTTCCATTATTTTTTAGCGTATTGATTCTAAAACGAAAGAAATAAACCAAGCAACTTTGACTATCGACAATAATGAAAATAATGTAAGAGATATACGTCCTGCTGCAGATGCAATAACTGTGAAAGTCGCTACTAAGAAAATTGACCAGTCACAACAAACAGACGACGTTATTATGTGTGTCGCTGAGCGGTTAGACCAATTTCAACAAACTGAAGAAATCAGCAGTACTAATACAAGTTCCACCGAATCCACAGAAGTAAGGATGTATTTTGCTTACTTATTTATTTTTTATTTTTGTTTTCTCCTCCCTAAATTTGTATTTTTTCTGTGCTTAAAAATCTTTTTGGATGATTTTTGCCTGTTTTTATAATAACGAATTACATAATAACGAATTACATTATTGCAAAGACATATCTTTGCTTGTAATGATAGTATTTTTTAGGTGTTGGAATTTTTGAAAGATCCGAATGATTTGTTTTTAAAATTTACCTTATAATTCATATATAATTTCGTGAATAACCTTTACCTTTTATAAATATTATTTGCTATTTTTGTTTTACCAACTACAAAGCAGTTTAGATTACAAAGCATTCACTTTCAAATTTTTAAAGATTTTTTGATCAGAGTTTTAATAAAAGAGCTACAAAAAAACTGTAAACTTTTGGTTTTCTAAAAGCTCCATTTGATTTTAAAATTTTCTTCAACTTAATCTTGATAGTATTGGCAAAAGTAAAAAATGAAATTAACGATTTTAATGAGATTGAAGAAGTTAGGCGCTTTACCGAAGTACAAAAAATTAATTGTAACGAAAAGTAGTTAATCTTATATAGGGGAGTTGCTACTTTAAACAATCACGTATTTTAAAATTTCTTTATAGATACCAAGCGAATTAAAAAACATACTAGCGTCTATTGTGGAAGAGAAAATGAATGTGTTTAAGGGGAAAATAGAGGAGGTAGTAAAAACTACATCGGCAATTTTAAACCTACTAAATCTACGACATGACCATTTTAAAAAAGGAAAGGAAGCTGTAAAACACCATGCTGCAGATTGTTTAAAAGAAAGGGAAGTGTGCAAACGCGTAGAAAGGTTGATAGAAAATGGTGAAATTAGTTTTAGTGACGATGAACCAACTGACATTAATGACATAACACCTACACTATCAATACAATCTCCCATAACGTTCCAGCCATCTACGCCATCAACTTCAAATATAAGTTTTTCAGTTGCCAGTCCTACTTTACCGGGCGGATCACCACAAATAGAAACGCCCACATCTCCTTTGCATCAAACTAATAGTGACCTTCAAAATAACGCACAACAACAACAACAACAACAACAACAACAACAACAACAACAACAACAACAACAACAACAACAACAACAACAACAAC
>JAYJMI010110319.1:0-10859 GCA_036873855.1 Sarsia tubulosa
TGCTAAATACCAGGAAGTGAAATTTACCAGTTTGGTTTACTTCTAACAACTCTTTTAGAATACTAAATTTAAATATATATTTCACAAAAATGATCTTGCTTGAAGTTATACCTTTAAGGGGGTACACTAGGGTTATTAATCTACTTTACCTTTGGAAGCATAATACCGAAACTTTTCGTATTAAGTGATGTTTTTAATGCTTGTGGCATCTATAACAGAATAAAATTTAACATGATCAAAATATAACACAAGTTAACTGCGAACTTATTCTTTAAAAAGCTTAAAACATTTAATATAGATATTTCCAGAATCAACTAAAGTTCTTATTCTTATGGAAGTCACGATTCCATTATGATGGTAATAAACTGCAATTTAGAGTAAAAGCTTTGCCTTCGGGGTTGGCTGATTTACAATGATATTATGAACAATTTCGTTGCACCGTTGCTTCGTCAAAAGTATCAAGCAATCGAATTATATTTTATTTCTTAACTAATCAAAGAAACCAACATTTCAATATTTTTTAACTAATCTATATTTAAAATATATTGCAAAATGTTACTTTAGCATCAGTAACTATAGGTGCTAAAGCTTAAGTATATCATCAACGTACGTTTTTATCCCATGCATAGAATGATCCGCTAAGAAAACCTGTGTTATGGTAAACCTCTCCTGCAGTATTAATGGTGTAATCTGTCAGCCAGAAGTATAACATGCGGTCTGATGAAGACGACGATGTGATTGGTGGAATAGAAAGTTGACTGTCTACTGGATTGTTTCTTGCTTTAAATTCACCCTAAATTATAAACAAGAACATAAATCATGTATATTTCAAGAAACAGATTACAATTCTCCTCCATCGAGAATCAAACGTTAAAATTAGAAAATACTTCTGTTTTTTAATTGGTTTAATATTGAGTTTATTATAAAAAAAATATAAAAAAAATTATAGAAAGTTATAGAAAGGACTGTACGTAGTCAGCCTTACGTAGTTACCTTAAGCAAAGAAACTTTAAGACGAAACATATACTCCCATGTAATGGAGGAGAGTAATTCCATAAGAGTACCCACGAAGGAGAGTAATTTCATACCTTTAAATAGGCATCCATATAGTTATTTGTAAATTGAGGAGCCGATGTCAAAGAATAATCAATCACCGCCCATTTATCAAGTTTTTTAGTAACTAAAATTGCACAAAAATAATGCAATAGGACTTTCTATAGTTCTTAATATCATACCTTTATTCAGCATAATGACTTATATTGGGGTAATCTTTTTAAATGTTTTACTGATTCATAAAAAGTACAACTCTCTTTTGTACATTTACTTTCAAAATTAATGTTATCAAACTCTACCTGGAAATGTAGCTAGTTCACTCTTTGCTCTTGTATTGATTTCTTCTTCAGCAATACTGCATAACTGAAAATGGAAACATAGCTTTGTTACAAACATGGATTTATGTATGTAAGAAAATCGAAAATCGGAATTGTTTCAGACGAGAGAAAGTTGTCGAAAGAAAGTATCGTTTAGAAGAAAAAAACATTCCATATTGCACAGGATCTATTCTAGAAATGAGGTGTAGGTGCTGATATTTGTGAGAAAGGGCACTTTTGAAGGAAAATTTAAAAGTTTTATTAGTGTGAAAAGGATACTTTTTAGCAGATTTTTGTATGGATAGCGTCAGATAGCCTGATCTTCTTTGTTGCTAGAATAGTAATTCATTCTCCTCTCTTAATTTGACACAAGTAATAATTCTTCAATGTACCATTATTATTATGATAATATTATGATATAAATTTATTTACTCAAACCTTTCTAAGTTATGATATGGGGTAAAAGTAATCTAATAATCATTTTAAAAGGATATGTTTAAACTGAATTTATTAAATTTTCTAACCAATTTTCCAAAGGATTTTCTCAACTGTTTTGAAATAATACTCTTGAAGACATTGTAAATCCATGAGCCGCCACCATGAAATTTAAGATCCAACTTATCAACACCTGCGGTGCAACGTTTCATATCTATGGTTGGGTGGCCAGTTGGATCAGCGCCTGAATGATAGAAAATATCTCCTCGCTTTATCTCAAATTTCTGCAAAAAGTTCTTACAGGATAGACATACGAAATGACATTTCTTTCGTATGTCTATGCATAGTCACTCTTTTTCGCAGGTGCGCCTTTATATAGAATTTATAGAAAAATCGAGAAATCGGCTAGATGCCGGTATCTGCGGAAAAGAGAATGTAGAACAGTCAGATTAGTTCAATCTTCTTCTAATGTTAATCAATTGTTTGATATATTTTGAAAAACTCCTCTGTTGTAAAAGTATTTAGAAAATGTTTTTATACTCGTGCATCTTTCTCAGATATGAAAATTAAAGGGGTGTCTTTCAGGATCTTTGATTAAATAGAAATAGAAAGGACTAGGCCTAGAGTAAAATTACACTTACCTACAGCCAGTAATAGATCAGCGTGAATATTATAAGCATTTAATGATATACCAATAGTATCGCTAAGCTTAAACCACCCTTTTTTTATACTGTATGATACATCGCCATTAGCGCTTATTTCAATACCAGAGATAGCGCCCTGCATGCCGATACCAGCGACTGGAGTCAACTTATATTCTGGAAATTTTGCTTTTGTAATACGTAAACTAAAGTGAACAAACAAAATGTTTCATACAAATAGAACTTTCAAAAGCTAGATTATACCAAATAAAATTTGATTTTGGTAATAACTTACACGTAACTGTCTTGCTTCTCGCACTTTCTTTTGCGGGACCTTTTTAATAGATTATCTTGACTTATCTGTTCTTATGAAAGTTTCTTCTTCTTTTGTTTTAATAAGCAAGTCAAAATAACACAAAACATTCTCTTCTTTTGGGCGGTAAAAATTAAAATTGTGGTTAGAATAAATATAGCAAATTTACTTTTTAACAGCATAGCCTTTTCCCTTTTCGTTAATTGTTTTCTTCAATAAATCTTCTTTCATTATTTTCATGCCAACATCAACAGCTAAGAAGTATTTGAAAGCATACACAAAAACTTTAAGAACAACCCAAAATAACTTATTTCGTATATTTTACACCATCTGATTGTACTTACTAAATTACCATTTAACAAAGAATCATGATAAGCAAATGTTTAGACCAGAAACGTTCTACTATTTCTGGTTTTCTACTTTTTTCATCTGAATGAAGAATTGGAAACAATGTTTATAGAAAACTTTCGAAGTTATAATTTTATATTTCCGAAAATTGCTTTGGCCAAGTCATTTGAGTAAGTCACTTTAAATCTTTGAATAAAGTAGTATTGCCGACATTTTTGCTATATTAAAAAACTACTTACCATATTTCATTCCTTTTTCAGTCAACCTCATTTGTAAACCAGGTTTTCTACACTCCATATAAACAAATAAAAATGCAAGCATGCATAAAACTTTAAGCATCCCCATTTTTGTATACTTCTTTCTTAATTTTAATTTTAACCTTTCTTAATAAACTTTTCTTAAATTCTATTTGAATATTTTAAATCTTTTATCGATTCCACATTCTTATGATCACAATATTTATTTTCATCGTATGATCTGTTATTCTTTATTTACAATATAAACAAAACAGTGACGATCAATCAATAAATCAATCAATAAACAACATCGTACCATTACTGTAAAATGATACATACAATGAAATTAATCAGGTTATATAGAATGATCTCGAATTTCATCTTGGTGATTTTATCTGGTTTTACTCGATTAAAAGGATAGCGTTCCTTATTTCATTTAACTTAATATAAGGAAAAGGCTATTTTTCGTAACGACTAATTTCTTGCTACTCTTAAAGGTACTCTTAAACCTATACACGTAACTTTCAGTAAAAATATCTTATCAATAATTTTCTTCAATAAAAAGTAGAAGTAACAAGGAACAAATGTGCTAAATGTCTTATTCTGAAGCTTAGAAATAAGCCCACAGCGACTACACTTCCAATAACTACATATAAAAAAATAACTGAATTTTTTTCCAGATGCGTAGGTTTGATCCGTAGATCTTTTGATTTATCCAAGAAAAATACGAATTTTGAGAATACGTGCATAAGTACCTTTGAAAAACGTAAATACTTTTGGCATGAGGTATACATTCCCCAAAAATGGTTCTTAAAAATACATCTTTTTTATGTTTTACTTTATACAAAATTCACTTTTTAATCCCAAAAAAATACACATTTTTCACCTTCCTATTCCTATCTCTACACTGTTTTCTTAAGGAAATTGATTGAGTTGACAATAGCAACAAAAATCTTATTTTAAATAACTATGTGGTCTGATAAATGTGATCTATTTTGTTGACTTTGATATTGATATAAGTAGCTTAATTGACATTTGTTTTATTATTTCAATCTTTGGCGTAGATTTAACTACGAAAGCAGTCAACGGATCTGTGCTGAGAAATAGCTGTTCTGACGACATAATCCCCGAGCTGTTCTGACGACATAATCCCCGAGTAGGTTTCTGACGACATAATCCCCGAGTAGATTTCTGACATATTATGGAAAAGTTTCTACTCAACCTCGTTCCCAGAATATTTTCTAAGATCGCTCAAAATTATGCATAGCATAGGAACAAGTATAGGAAATTATTTTTTATTTTTAGCAAAAGATTGAATTGAAATTACTCTTTTAGTTTTTTACCAATTATAGTCTCAAAGGCATAAGAATTAAGTTTTATAGATAGAAGGGATCGATTTGTAACAAAATGAACAAAAATTATGTATTTCACAAAATTATATTCCGAAGATTTAGAAACAACACTTTTGTATGAAAGTTCACTAAACCGGTTTATTCAGAATTTTGATCAGAGGACCCTTTTCTGACGTCAAAAAAAGTCAAAAAATTTAATATACTCGTAATGACGTAATCAAAAATGTAACGTGATTTTTTTGATTTTTTTTTTAGATGAGATTCATAAAATAAACATTTTGTATAAGTTTGCTTAAGACTGGGTCAATATTAAAAAAGTTATAGCTAATAATATTGTAGTTTATTCAACAAATCAGGCTACAAATGTAACTTCCTTCTTAGTAGTTCCATGGTATATATATAGCATATAAATAACTTAATAATAACTTTTTTATAGAATATATGTGATGTTTAGAGCTTTATATAAAAAAAATTCAATATTTTTAAAGAGTTTTCGTTGTTGTTATCATTAATTTAAACTTATTACCTCCTGTTCGTTTTTTCTGTAGCACGATTTGATTGATAGCTCTCGTCCCCAATTTTTCAAATAAATTACAGTTTTTAACTTCAACAAAGAGTTATACTTATTTATATAACCTTTTGATTTCACATATTTAATTTTTGCAAGCATTATTAAATACCAATTAATCAAAACCAATAATAAATAAATCAAAACCCCCTGAATAAGAAGTCTTTATTGGAATTTATTGAAATAAAGATAAAAAAACCTGAATAAGAAAATTTTAAAATAACAGCAACAAAGATGGCGGTATTAAGTTCTAAAGACTTCGAAATTAAATCTATAGACGAAGTAGAACAACATTTAGTTCCACTAAAGCATATTCTAGATAAAGTAAAGTTGGATATTGTTGTAATAGAAAATGTAAAAGATGTTGACAGTGCTTGTAAAGATTTAAAAAGATTCCAAGAATTATCTTGTGATTGCGAGGGAATAAAGCTTGGAAGGGGTGGAAAATTAACACTACTTCAGTTAGCAACCCCTGATTTCAAGATTTATCTTTTTGATATATTGAAGTTGGAAGCTGTAACCGAGTCGTTGAAGGTATTTCACATATATCATATATTTCATTATCATTTTCACATACACACCTTTAGCTCTGGTGCTGATAACCGTTATAAGTCTGGGCTATTTGAGCAACCTCGTTCCAGAGTAAACTTTTGCTATGAAAAGATCGCTTTAAGCACCGCTCCGCCTTCCTCTCTTGCGAATAAATATTCTGGGAACGAGGTTGCTATTTGAGCTTAGTTAAGGGACTATAACTTTGGATTTCCGAAACAAAACATCACAAAACTAGCTATAGTTGGAATGTTTCTTTGCCTACAGTTTCAAAGCAGTTACCAAACCGCCTCTTTAAGTGTGATAGATTTTATATTAGATTTTATACCAATTAAAATGTCATTATAGCGATTCACGGATAGGTTTGAAGGGATAAAGTTTTGTAAAGAACTTCATAATTTCCTTCTTTAAAGCTCTCTGATATTATGTAGACTTATGAAAAAAATAATTTTTGAAGCATATACGGGTCGCAATATGCGGGTTTTAAAAGAAAAAAGAAACTCAAGTTATACCTCTTAGTGTTTTTTATTATTTTACAGGAAATATTGGAAAGCAAATCTATCAAAAAAATTATGTTCGATTGTCGTGGCGATGCAGATTCATTATACGGCGAGTTCGGTGTCCGAATTACAAATATCTACGATTTACAATTATTCGAGTTTGTTTGCCGAAACGCTGCGAGAAAACCAATGCGAAGTAATTCATCTAATCCAAGAATGTTAAGAGGTAGTGTCATCCGAGGGTTAGGCGTTACTGTTCAAACTTATGTAAATGTCACAACTGAAAACTCGAACAGAATTACAGCTTTTTATTCTTTAAAAAAAGTAGCAGGTACCTTATTTGCTACAGTGCCTACAATCTGGCGATACAGACCTTTAGGTGACCAACTACGTAAATATGCTGCGTTAGACGTTGTAAATATGTGGGATATATTTAAGGTGTTGAAAACACATGTACCATTAGTCGGAATAAGAAAAGAAGCATTGGAATTAGCATCCGAACGATACGCCAGTGCACGACGTGATTGTGAAGCTTTTGAGCAGAAATTTCACAGTGCTAGATTAATGAGCTTCATTATTCCAGATATTGTTAGAGGAGATAGCCTTAAACCCTTTCCAGTTTGTGACAAAAAGTGCAACGGATGCAAACGAATGATGCCATCGATTAACATGTCTTCTTATTGCGTTGACTGTGAGGAAATTCTAAGATCTAAAAGTTATTTCAGCGATCAAGGAAGTTATGCAAAACAAAGAAAAAAAAGTTCATTGAGTTATTAGGAAAGCAATGTAAAACTTGCACCTTGTATATTATCTGAGAGGTTTTTTAACGAAATTATAATTAAACTAGGAGAAGTAAAAGATGAAGTAAAGAATGTTAGGGGGTGATTAAATGGAGCGGGCTGGCTCACTAAACGGGTTGGCCCGATTATCGGGCTGGCTCGCTTATATGACAAAAATAAGTTTTTTTGTTTTCCGATTACATGAAAAAATTTCATCCCGATAAACAGGCTTTTTACATGTAATATCATTTACGTGAATTTAGTGCATGTCTTCCCATACAGATTCCCATAAATTATTGGTTTCTTTGACGTTTTTTTGCAATATATTTTAAGGAAATGGAATGCATGTAATAGCTTTAATTGTAGCGCGCATAAAAAAATTCACTCATGCGCATGCGTTGATGATAAAAATAGTCAGTTTCGAATTTTTATGACCAAGCGGGAAAAAAAGCTGGAAAAACAAGCTTTAGAGAACATCAAATTTATTTTTTTCAAACCATTTATTTTTGTCATTGTTATTGTTTTGTTTTCCTGTTGTGTATTATTATTATTGTTGTTGTTTTGTTTTGCTTTTAAAGTAAACCAAGGTTCATATTATCGTAACTACAACAAAGTTTAGACACGTCTCTGAAGAATTTTGGTGGCAAGGCTTTTTAATTTTTATATGAGTTTCCCTAAAAAAATTCACTATGATTTTAAAATGAATAAAATTAGTTACAAACGAATTTAGTTAGTCCATAGAACTACTTGTAATTCGTATTTTTATGATATGAATATAAACATTACTCATGTATTAATGTATTAAATTATCATTATTTTCTAGATTGTAAACAAATGCCTCTATATCTATATAATCATATTAGTTCCTTATATTTGGAAACAATATAAAAAATTAAATAACAAACTACCTTAAAAATCGAAATTTGGAATGGTGTTTTATGCCTTTAACAAATGATATGAATATTGTTTTTATTACAACTAAACCGAAAACCCGAAATATGTTCTAGCAGGAAGCTGTAAATAAAGAGAGACATATGTTATACACTGTTTGATAGTCTCAGGTCCGTTCCTCAAAATACATCAAGAAAAACGTTGCTAATAGTTACAAATCGTTTTCGTCGAGCAATTTTATTTACATTTTTCGAGCATTCCTAGAAATCATTAAAAAGTAATAAAACTTACAAACATATATGACGCTTTTGGTATTGTTTCAGTTTTTACAACAAAATATTGGAAAAAACAGTTTAAGTATGTTTTTACATATCCCAAGAAAGCTTTGATTGCATTACATATCAAAACTTACTATATACTAGAATCTAAATGCTATTCTCTCCTTCATCCGTGATAACTGATTTTCAAACGTAACCTATTTTCTCTTTTTATAGTCCAAAGTATCATTGGTCGTATCATCTATTTTGCAAAGACTATATTATTGATTTATCAATTTCTACAATCATCTAGAACCTTTTTTATTCTTATTTTTCATGAAGAAAACAATTTTGTTCGGTTTAATAAACATATTTTAAAAAAAATGGCGATATGTTTTTTTAATATACGAACAATGTGTAATTTAGGCACGGGACTGAGGTATACCATTATACCATCCGTGATTCGATTCGATTAAGATATACACTAAATAGGTCATTAAAAGGTGTGAAATGGAATTTTATTTCGCATTTTAAAGACTTGCTCAGTAATTTTTTTGTGACATTTTAAAGGACTATAACTTTTGATTTCCGAAACAAAATAAAGGAAAATTTTCTCAAAGATTCTATTTTAGGGAAACCTATAGCAAAGTTATGTAATCTCTCCATCAAACTCTCTATCATTCCAGATAAATGCAATGTTGCTAAATTAAAGCATCTTTCTAAAAAGGTAACAAAACTGAGCCTAAAAATTATAGACCTATCTCGTTGCTTTCACTTATTTCAAAGGTTTTTGAGAAGTTAGTTCTTGACCAAACTCAGAATTTTCTAAAATAACATAAAATATCTTTCTACAGTATGCAAGCCGTTACAAAGTCACACCTTTAATTGTGATTAACATATAGATGTTTGAAACAAGTAAAATAATATGCCCTTCTTGGGTAAACGGCGCTATTTTGCTTGAGGGGCATATTTTAATGGCGGATATGCTATTTTTATGACTGTTTATAAAACCATTTCAGAACTAGTAGGTAATGTGGCTAGAAGTTTGAAAGAATTCTTAGTTCAAATATTATCTTTCTTATAGGTTAATATCAAAAACAGTCATTTTTTTCGCAAAAATTGAGAATGTACCACTAATTTAGCATCTTGCCATTAAAATCTACCCCTCCAAAGAATAATGGCGGCATTTACCCAAGAACGGCGTACTCATATAAACAAAAAATATTTCCAAGCTCTTCAAGGCAGTTTCCTAAAACATGGATACAAAATAGAAATAAAAGCACAACTTATTTTTAAAGTATTTTGTACCAATTAAAAGGTGATTATAGCGAATCATGAAAAGGTTTGAATAAAGTTTTGTAAAGAAATTATAAAAAAAAAATAATTACTTGTGTCTTCCTGTATTTGCAACTCCCTAATTCTAGGAACTACGGTAAAGGTCAACCTCGATCCCAGGACTTCTTTCCTCTTTTACCTTATGACAAGGTATTACTCATTTTTTTGGCCAAAAAAGTTAACCCTTATTGAAAGTTTGAGGTACTGTGAAAGTTTGAGTCAATTTGGAGTTGTAAGTATAGTATATTATGTAGTTTTTACTTTTAATCGGCTGAATCAAATTACGTGATTTGAAAATTGATGAAAATTAAAGTCCAACTTTAACTGGGCATATCTCAATAACCAGTGTGAATAAGTTTTTGAAAACTGTTGTTCTCGTGCACATAGATGTTTGTTTTAACTCTGCTCTGTTTGTTTTAAGTTTGAAAGGAAACGGTTGACTAAATATTTCTAAAAACGTTAGGGTGTAACATTCGTTTTTCTACTTTTTTGCACTTTTTGTAATTTTTTAGGCGTCATAAGAGATGCGATGATGGGATTAATAGGATTGTAGACAAGGGATGAATTGTAGACAAAGGATGGATTGTAGACAAGTGTTACAAGGATGATTTATAGACAAGTTTACATCAACATAAGTTTTACTTACAGCTATGGTGCGATTTCATTGTCCTTGTTTAATCAAGGGTCAAGAAAGTTTAAGGTTGAACTATCCGAGAGCAAACATGAATAAAAAAGAGTAAATGTAGATGGGTAAATGGGTTAAAACAATAGATATATTCAAACTTTAAGGGATAAGAAAATTATAATCAATTAATCAATAAATTATATCAAGTACTAGTAAATGTTAATTTCTTTTGTTTTATTCTTTGCTCTTTCACAAAATTGCATTGCTTTTGTAATATGATAGTTGTCTCCGACGTATCGGATACTAGCATTCATGTTCTTATATAAGGAGAAATATAGAAACGGACACTCTGGTGGACTCCAAATCGTTTTACTTTTTAACTCGTTTAAATTCTGTAATACTTCGTCCAACTCGTTGCATTGCTCTTTCTAAAATGAAAATAATAACGGGGTTTTTAAATTTATTTTAATTGTATTTATATTTCACATAACAGATAAGGAAAAACCCCAACAATCATAAATGAAATGAAATAAAGTTTAGTTTACAGAATATAGATTTTTAGAATAACACGATCTCCTAAAAGCAACTGCAGCTTTAATATTGGAAAATAAATATATTATGACTGCATAAAAGATTGCACCGTTTTTTTACAGCACTCAA
>JAYJMI010110430.1:0-10859 GCA_036873855.1 Sarsia tubulosa
TTTCCGAATATCTTGCTCCTTGTCAAAGCAACATACTTTGCTGGAACAACAAGTCCGACCTCCCTTTTTCTCTTTCCAACCACAAATGCTTTAAGTTTGTTTTCAGGGGCTGCGTTTAGAAAGTTTGTAAGTAAACAAGAAATTTCTATTGGTAGATGTCCAACCAGTAGTGTTACTTCATCGGTTGATTTAAAAACGCCAATAGCATTTTTATCATATTCGATTGCTTCTTCCCGGGTGTCTGTTTTGCATATTAATTTTTGTCCAATATGTGGTGCCCAATCGTCTTTATAAATATGATGTCCACGAATAGCTGTCTGGAACTCAATTTTAAAATTCATTTCATACGATATTAATGCTGAATTAATACGTAAATCGTTCAAAACGTGTGCCTTGACATCGGCTGCTGATTTGCACACTAGATTTTTGCATAATTTTATAAGCCCCCCTCCCGAATAAGCCACCTCCCCTAAAACTCATTTTGACAAATAAGCCCCGGGGGGCTTATTTGATCATTTACGGTAATCCTATTTGAAGGGACGTACTCATCTATTTGAAGGGACGTACTCTTGGTCTAATGTAAACCTTAATGATTCTATACATGTTAGGAACCACCATTGAGGAACACCCCTATATTGTCATTTTACAGACCAGAGGCATTTATAAATGAAGGACTCTGTCTACTCTAGTAGATATTCAAAACACTGTTTACTATCAAAATAATTGATTTCATTGGATACTGCTTGAAAAAATAGATTATAAAATATGTTGCATTTTTAATTGCAAAATATGGTTCCTGATATATTGCCATTTTAAGAACCAAAAATAGCAGATTTTGTCACTTTCCTGCTTACGTCGGCAGTTATTCAGGG
Source organism: Sarsia tubulosa (assembly GCA_036873855.1). Taxonomy (NCBI): domain Eukaryota; kingdom Metazoa; phylum Cnidaria; class Hydrozoa; order Anthoathecata; family Corynidae; genus Sarsia; species Sarsia tubulosa. The sequence continues at coordinate 873 of JAYJMI010110430.1, forward strand.
AATCTTTGCAAAAAATAAACCCATGCAAAAGATAGCTCTTCACCCAAACTATATTGAGTGACTATATTAAAGACTGACGGGTATCTGAATAAAAGAGTTTTAATGCTAAACAAGAGCCGAACGGCAGGAGCACGGTTGAAACATGTCTCCACTGCTGAGCTTAGTCCGATATCGAGAGCTAGCCCTTCCGTCTTGGGTCACGGGTCCTGGGCAAAACTCCCGAATCTCGCCGAAGCGTCGCAGACAACAGAGATTTTAAACACTTATGTTCAATTACGTTCCAAACGTGAAAAAAGTGCAAAAAACTGCTGAATCAGCATAAGTTACCAACCTCGTTCCCAGAATATTATTTCACTTAGGCGCTCAGTTAATGCTTTTTTCTCCGCCTTTTCTTAGAAAAATATCTTGGGAACGAGGTTGTATATGAGTTACTTAAAACTTGAATCTATTATCGGTAGCAGTTGCTTTAAACTCAACAAATGATAGATACTTATAGATATATCCTTAAAGCAAGCGCTTGCATTGATTTATTTTTTGAAAAAATATCTTGACCAAACGTTGAATCCAATGGAATCAAGCATTTTGACAATAAACAGCTTATGAAGCTTTAAATACATAGGGTATTTGATTTAAAACCATACTGGTCTGTAAAATACCCGTTAGGGGTGTTCCTAACTGCGGAATGATGGGCCTTTTATTGGTGGTTCCTGACATACTTTTAGACCTTTGTGTTAAATTTCAGCTTTGTCTTATTTTTTATTGGGTTTAGGCATTTTTTAAGATTGCACAAATTGTCTCCACGCTGTGTTTTGAAGCAATTAGACGAATTTATAGAATCACTAAGGTTTACAATAGACCAATGGGATTCCTTATTTATGTAAATTCCAAAATTTTAGCTTTGTCTGATTTTTTACTGGGTAAAAAAGTTCAACGGCTTTACTAAGTGGTCAAGTCTTTGAAACGATATTAGCTTTTCTTAATGATAAAATTATTTTCTGTCCTTTATCCAAATACGAATAATCAAAATTTTAGAGGAAAATATTGTCTAGATATTCACTTACCTTTTTAGGGCAAAGGTTTTTAAATTAGCGCTTTTTAGGGCTCATCTTTTAGGCAAAAAACTTCTTTTAGGCTTTTTGACTAATTTGGTGTTACTTTACTGGTGTTTTTTTTATTTATTAGCTTAATGTCACCCTCAGTTCTTCAGGAGTATATAAAACCAAGTGGATGGAAGCCTCTCAATAAACTATTGCTCCATCTAATCAGAGAAGTAAAAATAGACATCTCTGATCAAATATATTATCTTGAATAATTTAAACAAATATATTACAACAAATCACTTAAAAAATAAATATAAATTTCAACAAAAATATTGTCACGCCATAATAATAATAATAATATACAAATATATAAACTTTAAAACCCTGTTCACATGCACCACAAATCAGTTTTACCATTTTCAGATTAAAAATGTAAAACTTAAATTTTAGGTGGTGAAACCATGCATTTGTCATGCACCTGAACAGAGACCAGCAAACCAACCGGTATCATTACAAGTTAAAGTAACCCAAAGACAAATAATATTTCACATGTCAACAATAGAATCAGAAGCTTTTTCTATCACAAAGGGCGATCCTTCCTTCACGAGGGTATCAAATAGATTTGCGATCTAATCACAATTACATTAGTAATTTGATTTAATAAACCATTTAAATTTGAATATTCAATTTATTAGAGCGCAAGCAAATAAATACCTTTAAAGGGATTTACTCAGGTGTACCATGTGAAAATTTGAGCCAATTTCTGAGTATGTAATTTTTGAGATATCTGTATTGTAAAATCGCTAAACAGAAGTAAACAAGAAGCAATTGAGCTTTTTTACAAAGTCTTTCACATTTTGATCTGCTGACGCTTAATATAGTTGTCACAAAATATTTTCAACTGAGTAAGCCCCTTTAACAGTTTCACCTGAGTAAGCCCCTTTAACAGTTTCGATAGCTTTCTGGTTAGACTTAAATTATTAGTAAAAGTCTAGTTTCTGATTAAATCAAGCGCGAAATTTAATCTTCAAATCTTCAATATTTTCAAATACGAACAATATAAAATAAATTATGACAAATGTTGTTTTTACATATAGTGTAGAACAAGCTTACTCAAACATTCATGCTTATAAATAAATATGTAACCTTTCTATAACGCATCATTCAAAATAGCCAGCAAAGTAAACACACCTTAAGCTTTAAGCATGGCGTCGTATCAGCAAATTGAATTCACAATGTAATTCATCGTTGACATTATCTCTACATAATTTTGACGTAATTTAGTGATTGAAACGAATTCCAAATATGTACTTCCTCCCATAAAGAACGATTCAGTGTGTACTTCCTCCCATAAAGAACGATTCAGAATCGAAATGTAGAATAATCGGCATAACTCGTGGAATAAACATCGTCGCTTGTATATCTAAAGAAAAAAAAGCAACAATCAAAATCTCTCAACTGGAATTCGAGGACTTAACATTTATAAGCATAAGAAAAAAATCTTTTCAAACTAGCATTAAGCTCTTTAGTCCATGAGATAATGGTTGATAAAGAAAGAAAGCAAATTTCATGAACAACATGAACATCCTATGTTAACTAGTAGAAGTCTCCACGGTACGCCTAATTTAGTACGTGCATATTTAAATACGGCTTGAAGGGTAGATAAAGAAAACTGAGCTTTTTTCAAATTACGTAATCACGTGGTAAGGATACTTTTACTCAAAATTGAACTTATGCAATAGATAGATTTTGACAGGAGTTATGAAAAATAGTATTATTTGTTGGGTTATTTTTGTTCTAAAGAGTGCAAATATCTTTAAGAATCAGTATATTTCTTCATATACTCTTCGAGCCAGATTCAAATAGGGAGTTTATTTTGATAGTTGAAAAATTAAAAAAATTAAAAAGCAAAGGGAGACTTCGGAGTACCGGAAGACTTCTTATTTCGAACAAAGAGGAGCGAAATTTGTTGTTACCATGAATTTTCATATTCTACATAAAACATGCTTGATTTTGGTATATAATATGTTACTCGCTGAATTCATCCCCTAGGTCGAAAATTTACGACTTAACTCATGGAGGCAAAAGCGCTTAATATCCCAAATTGTTTAATTAATATTGTAACTTTGTGAGTTTTTGAGATACTTGTATTTCAGATTTACAAAAAAATGTAAAACAAGATGTATTTGAGCGTTTTTACAAAAGTTTGAACTATTTTACTTATGAACTACTCAATTACAGCAGGAATTTGAAATTTTCAAATTTTTAACTACATGAGGATATATTTACCAGTCACAAAAACATGAGTCATACCTTGCAGAAGCAGTAGTTCGTTTCTTTGGTGACACACTGCTAGCAAGTTTCTTCTTCTTCATTGGTGCTGCTGATTTCCTTCTTAACCTAGTGTCATTCGTACCTCTCTCGTATTTCTTCTTGTTCAGCCATCTAAATATAGTCAATCAAATTCGATTTCTCTTTTTTAACCTTCTGTCTCAACCTCTATTTCGCTTTACATATTAACCCTTTGGCCTAAGGAAGGTGTTAATAAAATAAGGGAAGATAAACAACTCTTACTATCATATGGTTTTAAACCTTTTTTGTTTATATTTAGAATTAATGATAAGCAGAACAAAAAATTCGCTATCTAAGAACTCAGTGCAAGAAGTACTTACTCTTTAAAAGCTCTATCGCACATATCTCTACTCCTGATAATATAAGCTTGCGCTTCATCTTCGAGGCGTAATTTCTCCATGTGTTTCTCCTCCTTCATGCTTTGTTGCTTTTCTGCCAACCATGCTTGATAAGCATTTTGAGCATCTTTTAAACGTTCTTTGTCTTGTGTTTTGTCGTTGGACGCTCTTTTCAATCGTTCATGCTCCTTAGCACATGACGTTTTTTCATTCAGCCATACCTACGAATATTCAACAATGAAGTTTAGTTTACCATTGAAATAACTATCAAGTTTTTATCGAGTGCTAAGGCTAAACTGAGTGCAAAGGCTAAACAGAGTGCAAAGACTAAACTAAGTGCTAAATAGCTGTTCGTTTTTTTCAACAATTACTTTTAATGAGAACCCCAAATAATGCTTAACATACATTTGGAAAATTTACCCAGATCTTTTATAATTGGTACTCGAGGATATACAAGAACTTGATAAACAAACAAAGAAATGAAAAATCTTGATAATTTATGTAAAGGCAAACTTAAAAAAATCTAGCTTAAAATTATAACCTGAAACTTTTGCAAAGAATATTCTAAAAAACTTGAAAACTTGAAATGCTTAAACATAGGCATCAACCTTTTACATGGGTTGCTCTTGATTCTCTTAATGAGACTTTCAAACGAAAGAAACAGTACCTTGAAAGATTTTTCAGCTGCTATTCTTTTCTGTTTCTCTTCTTCCTTTTGTTTTTCTTTCTCTTCATCTTTTCTCACTTTTATCAGATTTATTCTTCTCTTTTTCATTTCTTTCTGCTGTCCAGACATGGCATAAGATGATTGGATATGGGCATATGCTGACTTACTTAAGCTACTATGAGAACTTCTTTGTGGCACTTCAACTTTTTCCCTTGATTGGCGTGCACTTGAAGGTTTTTTCTTCGGCTTTTCTTCAGGTAAACCAAGTAAATTAAAATACTCCATCTTCAATTCGTTTGGATCTACTAATTCAAACTTTCCATCCCTTTCAATCAAAACACTGTCTTCTTTATCCAACTTAAGCTCTTCGTCACTTCCATCTGCAGTGCTTTCACTTTTCGAGGTATTATTACTGCTGTTTGACATAAAACTTGACTCCCTACTACTCTTATCATTCTCATTAAAATCATCTTCATACTTACTATCTGCCTGGTTTCCATCATCAGAACTAGTTATTGAGATATTTGTGCTTTCACGACTTGGTTTATCCTGCTTTCCATCATCAGAACTTGTTACTGAGATATTGGTGTTTTCACGACTTGGTTTAGTCTGGTTTTCATCATCAGAACTTGCTGTAGAGATACTTGTATTTTCACGAGTAGGTCTCGCCTGGAGTCCATCACCCGTATCTTCATCGTCGGAAGAAGAAGTTAATTTTATAGATACATTAGTGTTTTCACGTGAGGATTTTTTATTGTTGCCATCGTCTGAAGAAGTAGAAATATTAGTGCTTTCTCGTGATATTGCTGATTTTTTTCCTTCATTAACAGTTTCTTCATGGTCTGAATCTCTGTCATGCTTGTTGTTTACTATACTGCTACTACTGCTACTAGAAGAACTTGATGATTTTAAAGAGGTTGATGTGCTTTCTTTCGACAAAAGACCAACTTCTCCTTCTTCAAATTCATCACCAGAATATTTCCCTTCGTCATTATCTGATACTTTTGTACTGGCATTAGACGATACACTCAGGTTTGAAGTATCTCTTGTAAGCTCCTCTGATGAACTTTCATCGGTCATACTTCATTACTACATACATTGAGAGATTATTAGCTAAATATTTTCATTTATGTAAGCTAAAAATACAAAATAACAAGAATACAATATCCAACAAAATGATAAGAGGAATACTGAGATAATACTAAACTATTCGTAAAACTTGAGTAATGTAAAACTCATGTTAAAAATATCAGTGACTGGCCAACTCCTTATGTTTTTCCCAATATAAAGGTCTGTAGAACAACACAAATGATTTCAGCTGTATTTAAAGATTGTAAATCAACATCAACGTTTAATATTTCTTATTTTTACTTTAAAATGAAAGTTCAGTACAGTAAATACCTTAATATTATTAGAATATCTTAGAATACAAATTGCACTAGGGCAACAACTTTTTCAAAGATAAACTAAATGTCAACATAAATAAATGATGTCAAATCTAATCATCTATTCACAATGAATATTAAATTATTCATTTACTTCAATTTGAAATATTTAAAAATATCTGCACGAAAGGTTCATTTCAAATTTAGAAAGTCAATTAGTCTAAAAATAAGAATTGACAGATTTATAAAAAAGGTCATAAAACAAGTTTTAAGTTTAAACCATTTACATTTACCTATTTTCGGATCTACAGAACTGTAAATAAAGTATTAAAATATTCAGGGGGGATTTCTTAAAGGTATCCATCATCTTGTAGGTACAACATATTTATAGACAAATATCTAACCTCATATACTGTAATCACTGCCCTTGCAAAGTTCAACTAGAAAGTACCCTAATTAATTTCAACTCAACCTAAACATAAATAGTTCAACTAACACCTTTTCCAACCAAAACTATACTTTTAATTATGCTCTTAATTTCAAGCGTAGATCCTGTGATGATGTCAAGTATAGATCATGCGATGATGTGTCAAATCAAAGAAATGCAATCATCAAACATCTGCAACAAGTGATAGACATTGGATCCCCAGGAACTGATATTTATAATTAAATGGCACTATCATGCAGAAAATGAGCAGTATTGTAAAACCTATAGCGAATCATCAGCTCTTTCATTGACGAAACCGCAAAAATTACATTTACATTTTTGTAACGAAAAATTAACATTTTGACCTCATGAGCAGAATTAAGAAGAAAATATAGGATCAAATTATGCTTGACTAATCTCTATTATTGCACAAATTTTCAAGTAAATTGAAACTCTGACTTTTTGACATAAAATTGCAGGCAATCAAGAATTTTCGGAATAATGACACTTATGCCAGTTAAGCCTTTATTTGCTTCTAGCTTTGTGCAGAAAATTAAAAAAAGTTAATGAAGGGATCTGGAGACATCTTGAAAAATAGTGATTTTTGGGCAAATATTGACCTTTTGACCCCAATTTCAGGCAAATAAGAACTTTTATCAAAAATCGGGCTCCATCACTTTGAATAACTTATGACCCACTTTGTGTTAAGTACAGATGTACGAAAGGACAGACGAAGCTGAATTCATAGATCCAAAAAACAAATGTTTTTCTATTTCTTGTACCATATACCTTGTATTACCTTGTACCTTGTATGTACCTTGTAAATACCTTGTACCTTTTAAGTACCTTAAACCTTGTATGTACCTTGTAAGTACCTTGTACTTTGTAAGTACCTTGTACCTTTACAGAATTTACTAAATTACCCATAAGGTTATACTATTTATGTATTCGATTCAATAATTTGTACATTTTTAATCCATTACTAGAGAATGAAACCTATCACTTTTGAGAGTTTTTGATTGAAATTTGTGAAAACTATAGGAGGTACATATAAATTGGTGACATCTTTTTTCCAAATTATGTTTTTCTTATTACTTTTAATAAATTACAAATAAGATGTTATTATAAACATTTTCAAACTATAACTAATACTTTGATCAAAAAACAATGTTATCATTAACAAAAATAAATATGGAAATATATTGGTATATTAAAATATAAACACTAAAACTATATTCATTACATATACTGCAGTTCAAGAATGAAGCTTGTCTATACTGTAACCTGAACATTTAGACTAAATATATTATATTTTTGAAGAGAATATGTAATGCAGACATTTTGCTTACCATAATTGTACTTAAAGTGTTTGTTGGTTGTTTGTATGAACACAACAATAGTTTCTATTATAGAATAAAAAATGATTATTTAGAACATCACTTTTTATGTGATAAGATATACACAAAGTACTTTTACTGTACAAAATGAAAGTCTTATTTTTTTTTTAGATAAAGGAGTATTATAAAATACTTTTCAAGATTAAATACCATTAAAATATAATAAATATTGATTCAAAATGGAAATTTGTTCAAATAAAGTTCAAATAAAATGTACTTTGAAATACAAAAACAGTACAGAAAAAGATATACCCATATAAAATTATTATTAGCATTTAATTGTTTTACATTATATAAAAAAATAAACATACACATTACAAAATATGTAGAATCAGCATATTCTTCAAGATAATGTCTGTTAACACAGATAAAACAAGGTTGAGAATCTCTAGCAGCTTAAAATATGTTACAAAAAATTTGAAAACTAAAAAGCAATAATTATGTGGTAGTGGTATTATACAAATAGTATCAACCTCACACAGTAACAGTGAGTAGGTCAGCATATTCTGCAATATTCTCATTCAAAACAGTACTAATTTATTGCACAAACAATTGTTATTGCATTTTAAACTAAATCATGAGCATACAACAAACAAACTTCCCTATACTCGCAGATTAGTTCCTCTAACCTACAAAAATTTATGTTATCAATATAAAATTGTAAAGATCATTTTACACAGTCATTAAAAAATGTTACATTTGATAAATTTTTTAGCAAAAAAATTCAACAACTTCACTGCAGTAAAGCTTTAATTATATTCTGATCCTAAATGAATTTATAAAATCAGGTGCTTTTGAAATGACATGCTCGAACTCTGCAAAGGACAATCGATTATCGTCATCCAAATCAGCTTCAACCATGATCTTTTTAATAATTGCTTTCAAATTATCAGAAGAAAGTTTTTGCTCACCACATAATCTTCGAATCACTCTCTTTAAATCATTTTCACAAACATAATCATCTTCATTAAAATCATAAATACGAAAAGCATATTCAACTTTCACACTTTTTGGAGAACTTTCTGAAAACACTGACATCATATCCAAAAAATCTTCAAATGTCATATCACCGTCATGACTTGATGAAAAAACTTTACATATACGATCACGAAATGGATTTACCCTTAACTCTGGCAATGTCAAAATAATACGTTGAGGTAACTTGGCATTTTTATTTTGTACGACAGCATTGATATCTAGCTCTTTGAAACGTTTGTGGCAATGCAATATTTCTTTTTGTGTAAAGTATGTTAATTCTTGATATTCTTTTAGTTCATCTTCATTGAAAGCAGAGCTTGCACCACCCATATTATTCTACCTCTAATTTTAAAAACTAAAATACAAAAAAAATAAAAAAATTGACACTATTTCTCTTACCCACACTCTAATAGTATATCATGCCTCAATAGAGCTTTACAGCATCCCTAAAAAGCACTTTGCCTGTGCTGCTGAATTCACAGTGTGAGCTGTTCCTAAAAAAAGAAATATTCTTTAGGAAATGCAGCCCCTTTCATGAGAGGTGAGAGATCACCCTCGCACACATCCACACTCCCCTAACATCTCTTAGGAGAGCTTTTTATTACTCACCTTAAAAGCAATATTTTTCAGGATTTTACCACTTTTAATGAACAGCTAAGACTAGAATTTTGATTGCACTACTCGCCTTGAATTCACTGTGTGAGCTTTGTACAGATCTCCTAGTTAAATACTCCTGAAAAGGACTGGAAATGCATACATTGTATGCAATCAACAGCTTTTCCATTGACCAATTTTCAAAAATTACATCATCATAGCAACATTTAAATTAAAAACTACCCTTTTGACCACATTATGCAGCAAATGGGCAGAATTATGAAGAAAATATATGGAAAAAAAATAAAAACAAAACAATTACAGTATTTTGTATTGTTTATTTAGTTTTGTTTTTATTGGTATACTTGTTGTTTTTATTTGGTATACCGTATTTGGTGTCAGGTAGACAGACCCAAAAAAACTTAATTATTTTTTTTTTCTTTTTCAAAACAAAGGACTCTAATTCTTTTCTTTTTTAGTTTTTTAAGCCTGAACTATTTTGGCAATTGTCTTTTCCTTGTATTTTCTTTGGATTTTTTGCATACTGTAAGTGTGACTAATATCTTTACAAAAAACTTTACATACTTTGCAAACTTAAATATGTATCTCAAGTTTTAGTGGGCTATCATTACAAAACGTTAACTATTTTCTTCGTTAAAATTTCTAGTGTTTTCAGTGCAATTATCATAAATTTAGGTTTGGCCAGTTATGTTCATGTTCTTCTCCATGTTCTAAAGTAAATAAATCTTTTCTAGAAGATATATCAAAATTTACAATGGACAGTTTGTAATATAAACTCTAATTAGAAG
>JAYJMI010110541.1:0-10857 GCA_036873855.1 Sarsia tubulosa
ATATCAATTCCGCACAAAAATTGACTTTTTGACCTCAAATTGCCGGCAAACAAAAATTTTCAGAATAATGACACTTAAGTCAGATTGAAGCCTTTATTTGCCTCTAACTTTGTGCAAAATAACAAAAAAAAGTAATGATCGGACCTTGAGATATTTTGAAAACAGTCCATTTTTGGGCCAAAATTGACCTTTTGACCTCGTTTCCAGGGAAACAAGAATTTTCAAAAAAATTGGGCATCGTCACTTTTCTTCATTTATGACCCTATAACTTCATGCAAAAAATCAGAAAAAACTAAGAGTTAGTTTTTGAGGGTTTCTGAGAAAAACGTGTTACTGTACAGACGAACAAACGGACGGAGCTGAATTTATACTGTAGGACCCCTTCTGCAAAGCCGGGGGTCCAACAAGTGACATATTTTTGCAACTTATCTATAGAATATATAGGTCATGTCATATATTTACTATAGTACAATTTTTACAGCATAATATACAGTTTATGATAGGATACGTTGAAGAACCATCAATTTTCCATTAACAGTCTGAGATTTAGTTAAAGATATGGAAACAATATGGAAACAATTTCCATACAGTATATGGCAGTCATGGATACTCTTAATTAAACTGTATGCGCTTAGTTAAGTGATACAGCTTAACTAAGCGAATCTACCGCTAAACTAAGCGAAATACAGCTTAATTAAGCTGTATAAAAAGAAAACCTGTTTTATTTCGCAATAAACAAAAAGCATTGGCTAAAACTCACACCATGAAGTTTACGGAGAAATAAAGTTTATTAGTTTATATAATTCGCTTAACTACTGTAAGCGATAATTTCGCTTAACTACTAAGCGGTATTTAAAAAAAAATTAAACTGATTATTAAAGTCAAGCTAGATTTTGTGGTTAAAATATACATTTTTTTTCAAATATCTCTTGAACGACTCGTAGGATTTTAGTAAAACTTTGGAAATTTGTTAAGGGTAGTTTATTCTTTAGGATTGGTTTCTTTTTTTTCGCGCTTTTTAAAAAATAGCTAGAAATTTCAAGTTTAATAAAGTACAGCTTAATTAAGCGAGATTTTGCTTAGATAAGTGGTAGATCCGCTTTATAGTTAAGCTGTATCACTTAACTAAGCTCATACAGCTTTAAAGAGATATCCCTGACTGTACTGTATGGAAAAACATAAACTTTAAACTGCCTTGGAATTTTTTTTAAGAATCTGGGGTTTCTTATTTTTTATCCATTCATTCATTACATTTTGTAACAGCTGCAAAACTAATTTGAGGCTTCCCAAATATTTTCCTGGGAGTTTCAAAGTTGGCCATATTATTTACCTATTATTATGGAACAGTTTTCAATGAGTCATCAGCATATTTGTTCCTAGATTCGGAAATTGTTTCCATAATCGGAAACAAATTGTACTATGGAAATTGTTTCAATATCTGTAACTTAACTAATCTCGGACTGATTAAGTTTCACTCTTTCTTATTCAAAAAAGAATGGCAGAAAAGAGTGCACCGTAAAGAGTCTTTTATAGTACTTTTTTATATGGATTTTTCAGCTTTTTTCTTTCCTGTCTCCTGCCGTTTCTCTCGCCTCAACAACAACCATGCTTATTTCCTTTTTGCCAAAACGCAACAATAACAAAGCTCTTCTTCTTAAAGGGACTTATTCAAGTGAAATAGTTTTGTGAAACCTATATTGATGGGCTATTCCAGATTCTACTGAAATGGTCATCTTTCATTCCACAAAGTTTTAGTAAGGCTGATGGAACTGAAGTATAAGTTTACCGTCAATCGCCCGCAATGAGGTTTGACGCCGCTCAAAAAAGTTCATTATTTCTAAAATTCTCATTATTTGTCTTGATTAAAATATGCAGAATTATCAAAAGGAGATCAAGAAAACAACTAGTAAACACTTATATTCAATTATAAGAATTCAATTAAACGCAACTTGAGTGAGTAAGTCCTAAATGCTTGTCTGGAACGATGATGATGTGATGAGCTGCTGCAATCATAAAGGGTATTATATTTTATATAGACGGATTGCAATGTTTACATTTTGCGTAAATTACGAGAACTGCTACTTACTTACTTACTTACTTACTTACGTATTTTGGACAGGCAGGAGACCCTAAAGGTTAGGTGACAGCCTATAATAGAAATATAGCCTTAAAAATGATAAAATTTATAATATATTATATATGTTTCGTAATTTGGATGGAATAAAAACAAACTTCTGAAAATTTGAAAGCAAAATAAAAACTAGAACTTGAGATATTAACTGTTTTCTATGGTCTTCAATAAGACTTTAGCATGTTTTCTGCCCGCACGGGCTTTTTTACACGGACCGCCAACAAGATGCGCACGCATTTCAAAATGTAAACATTGCAATCCGTCTATGCTTCGTTCTTTGAAAAGAAGAAAAAACATTTAGATGTGGAGGGTTTATGCGTTTACTTTAATAACGTCATACTGTTTATGACCGTATAAGCCCCAAACGCTACGACAAAAATCACGGAACAATAACGATCACGGATTTCCAAACACATCAAATAAAAGAATTAAAATATTAATCTTACTAGATAAATTAAAATAACTAACAAAAGAGTTCTAAATGGAATTTATGACAATACGAATAATAATAATACAAAATATTAACTATATTAATATAATCTACTCTCCTCCCCTGACCTCCAGAAAGAAATACCATGGGGGCGGGCAGGGTCATCAAACGGGAGTTGAAACAATATAATTGTTAATTTTAGAAAGTGTAACCAAGCCTTTCATCATTTCCTGTTCTAGATTGGCGTTCAAACGTATACGCGTATAGTTGTTTTTATGAAAATAACAATTAAATCATACAGCAAATGCAAAATAAATGTTTAAAAAAGATTTACTATGAAAAAAAGAATAAAAAACATATAAATTTAGAAAATATTCATAAATGGTAACTTTGTTTTTTAAAGTACTGTTGATTTTTTTTCCGTAATCACCTGGCAAAATTCTGTTCGGTAAGTGCTAATAGCTCAGTTAAAAAAAATGTTATGTGCAGGATTTCAAAGTAGTTACTCACTTTTTGCTGCGCGTAATTTTTTGTAAAGTATAAGTAGTATAAAAGGTAAGCAGAAAATGTACAAATGCAATCAGTATAGTGTCAGCAGGTCAGCAGTTGTAAATGTCATCACTCAAATTATATTTTGTGTTGTTTTCATGCGTTTCTTTATTATTTTCACGTAACAAAGTAATTTATCTAACTTTCGAGATTTCAGCTTTGATTGATTGGTTAATTTAATAAAACAATAAACAACATTATAAACAATTACATAGTCAATCGAATAATTTTCTAAACATTCGAAAAGTATTAACCAATCGAATAAACGTTCGAATGGTAAACAATAATAAAACATAATCTCTTGAGAATTAATTAAGTCGAAATTATGCACTAGAAAAATTGAATCAAGTTTTTAAAAGATAATGTAATATTTAATTTTTTAATTTTTTTTTCTTGGAAGTTTATAAATTGTTTTATGATGATTATAATCCTAGGGGAGTTGTATCTATTTTTGCTGCCCTATATATATCCGTCGATCACTTTCCTGAAAATATTGCGATTTGTTCATATAGGTTATATAAGTTTTCGATAATAAATCCCATAAATATCCCGAATAATTGCGGAGCCTTCCGTCGTTAATTATTATTGTTTTATACTAAAATATGTGCATGTCGGAATTTTGACGTCTCTGTAAAAACATTTTAGAAACTTAACGTCGTTAAAGTCAATGTAACACACATAGTTGGAAGCAATTAGAGATTTAATGACATTTTACAAAAGAATATTACATCAATTAAAGAGTTGAACGTCCATTTCATGTCTATGGTTTGATGTAAGCCATACCAAAACTTTTTTGCGAATTCAATAGGCCTATAGAAATCAGAAGCGAGGTCTACGTCACGAAGGTTCTTAACTTCGAGTATAAATATGCGTAATAATTGCAGCAGCGGAGAGCCTTGTTGGCAAGCCAAATATAATTAGGAAATTAGGAAAGATTAGGAAAAAAAACGTTAGGCAAGAAGCATACAGGCAATTGGAACCACGAAGGAAAATAGGAATATTAAGAAAAGGGCAAATGGAACAAAATAGGAAGCAATTAGGAAAAGGTCAAACGGAATAGAGGAGGTAAAGGAACAGAAGCTTTGGTAATTCGGAAGTTAGGATTGGAAGGACCACGATATAACGCCCGGTGCCTCTTTATTCTGTTTCCACTCCCATGTTTTCACTCTTCCCTTTTTACTTTATGGGAAGAAAGTAACCCGACAAAAACTTTTGCGTTTTACACAAACATAAAAATGCGATATTTGTTTAGTTTAATATGCAGTTTTAAGCCAACTTTATTTATGTAACATTTCACGAAGCTACGTAACAAATCTGCGTTTTTGTATCGTACCTACAACGTCACATTTTCGAAAGAAACTTTAAAATGCTACAACTTTCGGTGCGGTGTTTAAAGGACTACTCCCACGATTTTTTCGATTTTCAGTTTTTTAATTAACTATATGTAACAAAGAACTAGAAATAGAAAGATCAAAACGAAACATTTTTTTACATTTCGTTTCTCAGAAATTAAAGTTTTAAAATTAAAAGTGACCCCCGTATTTTCATTGAGCTAAAGTATGTGACGTCATATACGATCTTTATAATTATTCTTTAATTACTATTGAGATTTGATTTAAGTACATTTTTACTATTGTGATTTGATTTAATTACTTTTTATAAGAATGTTTACATTTTCCCAGAGTGATTAAATCGTTCATGACGTCACGGAATAATTAGCATAATCTAAATGCTGTTTTTCTTTTTCTTTTTTCTTGAGTTTCTTTTACCAAATTTTTGAAAAAATATATTTTTACCTGTTTCAGACAATTCTCTATCAAACTAAGCAAAAAAAAAAAAATCGTGGGAGTATTCCTTTAAAACTGAAATAAATTGGAGAGATATTAAACGGGCTTACTCGGATCGAATCATTTTGTGAAATCTATATTGAAATTAATGTATTGCAAAGAGCAGTGTACGACCAGTCAAGCTGATAAATGTTTCCTCATTTGGTTTAGCAGAACAACAGTAAAATAAGTCCAAAATTTGTTGTGATATATCAAATATATCAAAAACTACACATAGAAATTTGCTCAATTTTTCACAGATACTACTGAAATGTTCAACTTTCATTCCACAAAGTTTCAGTAGGGATTGATTGTTTTGGCCAAAACAACTGAGTAACTCCCTTTAAATTATACTTAGACGAAACGATAAATGTAAGAATAATACATTTGCACTTAGTTCTCCTTTGAAAATTGTTAGCAAAAGGAACGGAATTTATCTCGATACTACTGTATGACTTGGATCTAATTTCCGATCAAGATCTGACAAACAGCAATAAACAGAAGTGCAAGTCTAGAGACATGAATTCGGTTGAGAATCTTTATTTTCAAAAATAAAAAAATACACTAACAGTAAAATACACTTTCATATGCTATGTAGTAATTTACCTGTTGCTTTAAATACTGATATATATTCATTCAATTATAACCCGATAGCACTATCCTATTTCACTACACTAACAGTAAATAATCCTGACTGAGGTTAAAACTCGGTATTCCAAAATTGGATGCCTTTTATCAAATAGGCTTTCAGGATGCAACAGTTTCATACTATCGCAAACAAAAAGATTTGTAGATCGCTTACAATGAATTGCTTCGACCAAGTTTGGAAGGATATAGTATTAAAATTTGCTATAACTGTATACAGTATTACAATAGTAAATTTATCAATAGAAAACTTTTCTTTTAATTTCTTTCTTCTTTTTTTCATGACTTCCGTCTCCTTATAGACAGTAGCCTATACTTATAGAGTTACTGTAGTGCGTGTGGGTGGTATTAAAAAAATGAAAATAACTTTTCCTTACACAGCGCAAAGTTATATTTATCTGTTTGTACGATTTGTATAAATTACAGCAAAGGCTTATACTATAATAGTAACTCTTTGATTAAAGACCTTGGTTATATCTTAGTATTAATATATCAATAATATTAATTAATATATATATGATATATTATTTTTATTGAATATTAGTGCAAAAAGTTTATTTATATTTTTATTCGTGGAATTATTGGTTAATATAATGTTCATTATAATTCTTCGTTAATATATTTATTTTAAAATCATGCACAGCTAGTTGAATTTAATCTCTTTGATTTAATTAGCACATAACTACAACATCTAAAAATCGGGAGGGAGATAACTTGCTATAGTAAGTTTGATATTTTACTTGGTTGACCAACGTACATAAATTTCAGCATTAAACTATGCTATGGCATAATATAGGTTAAACAAAAGTGACTGCACATACTAAACTATACTACACACCATAAAAACATAGCTAGATATATTTTTACCGATCATGAGTTTTCGCTATAATATCATAGTAAAATAAACCTTAGCTAAACTTTAGAATACCTCCTACATATTTGCGTATCATTTTTTTCTGCTACGCCGTCAAAAAATATCAGCGTAATATTTTCTTTAATTATTTTTATTTTATTTCCATGTTAGGGGCTGTTTATGCTTACTCTGTGGCCAGCACCTGATCCTATGGGCTAGGGTATCTATTGTAGACGTACTCTGGGATATACTCTAGTTTCACCATCTAGTTTTTCATTTTCTTTTTTTTTTATCTTTTTTTTGTAATCTTTCTTAGTGTTTAACTAAATAATTTTTTATGATATACATACTATTTAATAATTGAATGTAAATTATTAAACTTCGTTGTGGAAGTAACATTTTACAACAATTTAATTTTTAAAATTATCTATTAATTTATTTTATAAATATAAAAACATTGTTTTCAAATATTGATTTTGACGCGGATAGGAAGATACAGTACAAAGTAGCGAGAAAAGAGATAGTAAGATTGTTTATAAAAGAAGTAGATATTTTTGGTCCAGTCGAACTTGATTTTTTTCGTTACCTCCTGATCTTTTAAAGGAGAACTGAGGGCAAACGTTTTTATGTTTTTTTTTTGTATATATTAATTCGTCTATTTAAAACTTAATTTCTCTCAATTTTTTTCCAGTTTTAAACAAAGGTTGCGAAAGTTATAGCATTTTAAAGTTTCTAAAATTTTCGGATTTGCGACGTTGCAGGTGCGAGACAAAAACGTAGATTTGAGTAAGTCACATAAAGTGATTTTTTCGCTAAAACTTTTAATTAAATAAACAAAGCATTTAAAAATAGATGTGTGTCATAGTTTCTTAATCATTAAAAGTTATATATGTCTAATTTTAATTTATTTTTTTTGCACTCTCTATAGCCATTTTTAATCTTATTTCAGCATATTCAGGCATATTTTACCATAAATATTCGCACCCGTGACGCCATATTTTTACTTTATTTATTTAAACGAATGCTTTTTCTGAGCTAACAAAACATTTTTAGAATTTTTTGTTTATATTTTGATGTTCTGGTTACAAAGGAGCTTCTTTTAAGACAAAGTTGTTACCTTGCCCTCAGTTCCCCTTTAAAGCAGCAAAAAGGTGCAATTGAATTAGGAAAGCAAAGAGTGCTAAAGAAAATCAAAGATATGAGGCATGGTTTTCAAAGGCGGTGATAAATGCTTCAAAGGCGTTGAAAATTGCTACCACAAGTGGCAGTGGCAATATGCAATAAATAATTATTTTTTAAAACGCTCTACAAAACCAATAGCTATAAAAAAGCTATAAAACATTAGCAAAGTCTACAAGGGCAATTTTTAGCTTTCCATTTTCTAATTTAGATTTGCATTAGATGACTCTGAGTGCAAAGCAGAATTTAGATTTTTTTAAAAATGATGTTATATACTATCACTACTATATACTATACTATCAGAGAATCGCTACAAATACCACAGGAAGTTATATGCTCAAAAAGAGTAATTTTGTCAGTAGAAGAAGCTTTATGCATATTATTGAAAGTTTTGCCTATCCTATACGCCTTGTAGATATGGTTCCTCGCTTTGGACGCCCAGTGTCTGAGCTAAGCATGATCGCAGGTGAAATGACAACTTGGATTTATAACAACTCTTGATGGCTTAGTTGCAAACTTAGGTCCAACAGAGGGACGCAGATACGACAGTGGAATGCTGGCAGATTGTAATATATATCCTCAGTTACAACAGTTTGCAAGAATTCCTCAAGGTGTTCCATTATGCATATATGGGGACTTAGTTTATCCTTTGAAACCGCAGTTACAAACACCTTTCAGAAGATTGAATCTCAATCAGCAACAAAAATATTAAAAATTTGCTATGAGCAAAGCAAGGATAGGAGTAGAATGGGTCTTGGAGAATGGGAGAATAACTAACTTTTTTAAATTCCTAGATTTTTAAAAAAAACACTTTAAAGTGAATATACGGGTATAAAAGGTAAGCAGAAAATGTGCAAATGCAATAATATAAACCAATAAAACCAATAAAATAAACGTTCGAATGATAAACTATAATTAAATATAAATTTGCACAAGCAAACAATAAAAACTGAACCAAAGGGGTGTTTATATGAAGAAAAAATATCCCGGTTAAATGAGGCCCTCGGTTTACCGGGATGATTTTTCAGAGCTGTGTATATGATAATTTTCACCTCGGTTAGCCGAGACAATAATTGCACGTGTTTTTTTATGATTTTGTAATTAACTATAAAATTGATTGGTTAAAAAAGAACAATTAACTTAAAAAATGATTGGTTAAAAATAAGATTTATAATCAACAATAATACTGATTGGTTAAAGAAATATTAATCAGCCAGTTTGAGCGAGGTGTTTTAAAAAATAGAGATAAATAACATAATTTTCCTAGTAGAATATAAGATATATTCTGAAATGTTAACATATAACTGCCTTCCACCTTCCCTTTGTGCAGAAATCTGGTGAAGTTGGATTCGAGCTGCGGGTTGTGACTCGCTCTGTGCTAGCTTGTAATGACATAAGTCATTCTAGTCACTATAGGCCGGGTAGCACAGTTGGTTAGAGCATTCTTGATCTGTAACGGAGGTCGTAGGTTCGAACCACACTTCGGCCAGAATTTCTGCATACCTCTTCATATCGAATATATACTATATTTATATTCTTCCCCTGCATTAAAATTGTGCTGCATTCTTCTGTGAAGAGATTATATGTCATGAACAACTAAACAACAACTAAAATATTTTCTTTTTAAAAACTTTATAATGAACACAGCAAGAATACCTGTAAGGTGTAAGACTACATGCGAATGAACGGCGAGGCATATTTGAAACATTACTTACCATGAAAGTCACACCGAAATTTAAATTTAAATGTGGAGCATCGAGCAGCTTTGGAATAGCTTTTCCGGGCAAACGCTTTATACAAATCAGCCGCCGAGGCACATGGGATCGAAGCTGCTTGAGAACATCAATTTAGAGTTATATCTGAATTATACCGGTGATATATTATCGTAATGTAAACTTACACGACTATAAACGGCGTGACATACTCAGCAATTTAAGAGTCGAATAGTTGCTGAATGACAGAAATAAACCATGCATAAATAAAGGTTACAGATTTTCATAGAGTTTTTAAATTTTTTAAAAAAGTTATTGCATTTCGGCTATACAGTGTGTCCCAAAAAAAGGCGAATCAAAACTTTAAAGTCTTGTAACTTTATTCTAAAGTAATTATTTTGGGGAAAAAATTGACTATTAGGAAGAACATGCTACTGGCTTTCAAAAAACATACAACATTTTCTATTTGGTCAACTATTTTTTAAGTTATTAGGGATTTTGTCGCCTTTTTAGGTCGTTAATTTTTTAAAACTCAATTAAAACTTTTAACAAAAAAATTACAAAGAATTACAAAAGAAATTGTCAAACTAAAAATATTACACAATAAAAGTCATTAAAAAAAGCTAGAAATCATTTTTGAGAAAAATAATTAGTAATAACAAAGAAAGCATGCGAAGAAACAAAGCATTTAAAAGTAACTAAAACGTTTTTAATTGACCTTTAAAAAGTTGACGACCTAATTAGGCCACAAAACGCTCATAACTTAAAACAATAGTTACAAAACAACAACAAATTATACATTTTCGGAAAGCAAATAAAATTTTCTTTCTAATTAGTGAATTCCTTTTCCGAAAAAGTTGCTTCAACAGTTGTTTTAAAGTTTGGGTTCGCTTTTTTTTGGGACACACTGTACATGCATTTTCAAAATTTATGAAGTTTTTTACCCCTTTATTTTATAAGCTGAAATCGAAAATATTAAAGGCAGTAAATTTTTTTGCAAAACTCTAAAAGCGTTTCTTAGTGATAAGATAAATTTACATTTATTTATGAATACACTAATTGGTCGTTATGATATTAATGTGCTGTATAAAAGGTGTGTTTTAGCGCCAAAACTTCACAAGTCGATCAGTTTCTACAAGTACAGCAAGTTTTACTAAACAACAGTTTTTTTTTCGTCGAAACAGACATGGAATTACGAAAAGTGTCAAGAAATGAAAAGTCACAATGTACTAAGTTTACAGTACTTGACTAATACATATCACCAGTAAGCGAAAGCATTAAAACTATCATGCAACCCTAGAACAAGAAACGTCTATAATGGATACTTAGAGTCTTATAGACTTCTTATAGACTTAAACTTCTTAGGGGGTGTTTATATGAAGAAAAATATCCCGCTTAAACGAGGCCCTCGGTTTACCGGGATGATATTTCAGAGTGGTTTATATAGTAATTTTTACCTCGGTTAGCCGAGACAATAATTGCACGTGTTTTTTTATGATTTTGTAATTAACTATAAAATTGATTGGTTAAAA
>JAYJMI010110652.1:0-10857 GCA_036873855.1 Sarsia tubulosa
CAAATCTTTCACAAAAGAAGTCATGTTATTGAAGCTTCTTCATTACTGTTTTTCTTAAAGATTGAACTTATTAAATTGAGATTTGATTATAATACCTTGACTAAAAGATATAAAAAAATAAGTCGGATAATAAGCCATATATTCACTGTAATCTCAAGCAATACCTTAAATATTGACCTCCATTGACATATTGCACTCGCAAGCTCGGGAAAATACTTTTAATTTCAGTCAATATTTTACGGTATTGCCCTCGAAAACAGTGAATATAAAATGTGTGTCCTTCTTTCAACAAAGCATTTTTCTCGACAGTTGTTCAATATTTTGATTAATATGTTACATTTAGTTAATTAAATCGTTGTTATGGGGAATTTTTCAACAAAATTTAAATCGCCTAGAAAATGGCATATTATAAAGAGCCAAATTGTTCCAAATTTCGTTCTTTGAAGTTACATTACCATATTATTCTTATCTATCAGTATTATCTGATCAAAATTTACAAACATTACAGGGTGGCCACTATTTCTGGCAATCATGGAAATCATGGAAATGTCATGGAATTTTTTTTAGTCATGGAAAAATCATGGAATAGGTTTTTTTTCATGAAAAATCATGGCAAACTCATGGAGCTTGTTTTATTTGAATACTTTTTATGTTGTTATACATAGGTTATTTTCCATTGAATATTAAATTGATTTGAAAAAATGTGGTTAAAATTTGTGTTATTTTTTAAGTGATGTTTTATTCCCGTTACTTTTTCATGGAATTTTGAAAATTTATCAGGGAAAAGTCATGGAAATATCATGGAATTTGAACCGAGATTTTGAGTGGCCACCCTGTATTAAGGAATTGCACTTTTTTCAGGATATGTTCATGTTTTTCTTTTTCAGTTGGAACTTATTAGTACCATTCATTCATGAGAAATAATTTCAAATAAATAATTTTAAGTAATAATATTAATGTTATTCTATGTATTTTATATTTTCTTTCGAACAGTCGATCATTCTCGCATCAAATTACATGAAATATCAAACACGTTTCATTCTGATTACATTAACGCCAGCTTCATTGTAAGTAAAACCTAACCTTCAGTGCATTCATAACATTGACTTATTTTTGAAGAATCCTGTTTGTCTTATGATCACAGGCTAGAATTTACAATGAGAGGGTTGGGTCTGTTTTTGAAGAAAAAAAGGATAATTTTTAGTTAAATTTTTCTTTTAAAGGTGCATTTTGCACCAGTTTTTAGCTGTTTTAAAGGGAGCAGTGTCCAAAATAATTATGTTCTTTGTGTTTATATTCTAGAGTGATGTCAACCCACGTCAACCTGAATATATTGCTACCCAAGCGCCATTAGATAATACAGTGGCTGATTTCTGGCAGGTAATTATTTATTAACTATTTATTTATTTTGCACTAGAAACTGTTTAGTTTTATTTCTCTTCACAGATTGCATTTTGTATTCAATATGAAAATAACATTAAGATAACAGTGAAACTTCGTGTCTAATTGTGATTCCGTTTTAAAGATCTAAATGATATTACAAAATTATAGTAATTTCTTGCTTTCAGTAAAATCACAGACCAAATAAATGGTTTTTTTCTGAACTATATCGAAGCTCCTATTTTCACACTTGACTTCATCAAGTTTTTGTTTTAATATAGATGGTATGGGAACAAGGAGTTGCAGTTATAGTGAACCTCACCAAACTTTCTGACGTGGGGCTGGTAAGGAATTTGTTATATTATTTTAAAGTACCTTGTCACTTTTTTCAAGACTGTCCTTTAAACTCCTTTAAATACAAAATCAGCATTAACTTTA
The DNA here is from genome assembly GCA_036873855.1 of Sarsia tubulosa. Lineage (NCBI taxonomy): Eukaryota > Metazoa > Cnidaria > Hydrozoa > Anthoathecata > Corynidae > Sarsia > Sarsia tubulosa. Next base: position 1,819 of record JAYJMI010110652.1, read on the forward strand.
CAATTTAATACACCTTTTTTTTTGTCTTTCGTTTTAGGTAACTTAGGTACAACACTAAGGTAGTAACTTAGGTAGGAAGTGTATTATAGGCTAGCTGTTTAACAGCCGTTCTCAAATTGATAATCAACTTGAATTCCCTAGTGGCAAAATTTATAAAAGGTTTACAGAGTTTCATTTTAAAATAATATTAATAATAATAATAGTAATATTTTTAGAAATTGTTTTTAGTCTAAAAGATGATCTATTTATTTCCTATTTTAGCCTCAATGTCATAGATACTGGCCTGTTAATGGAAGTCAAGTCTTTCACATATATGAGGTATGTAATCAGTACTAGTAATCATATGTTTTTTGTTTTATTAAAAACTTATCGCAAAATAAACCAAAAAAATCCTTTGATTCCTTGTTAATCACATAAAAATCATCACTGTCTTTTGCTGAAATATAAATATTGTTTATACAAAATTGTTTGAAATAAATATTTTCAAACTTTATTTTTATTTTCAATGCAGTTGTTTTTTTCGATCTCTGGTTGATTACAAGCTCTGGTTGATAACAAGCTTCGGTTGATTTGAAATCATTGATCATCTTTTTCCCGATATTTCTGGATTTCCTGATACTTTTTATGTTCAAAGTACAATAAAAAGATCTTTATAGCGTTCTTTCTGGTTAAGATACTTTATTGGTTGTGATTTCCAGATTTTTCATAAAAAGCCAGGATGATCTATGTGAAATAAAAATCCTAGAGTTTTCATTAAAACTCTAGATGTGGTTACAAAAAATATGTGTTAAAAAATAAATGCTTGTACTGAACTACTGAATAATGTTTGAATAATTTACATTTTTGATGCATTTTGATAAAATTTTTGTTTTGCTGCCATCCTTCGTAAATTAACAAAAACAGAACATTTAGAACTATTTTTAGATGTTAAAATGTTTAAGAATGAGGTTTTTTTCTATGTGCATATAAAAAAAAACATTTTAATATGGATCATAAAATCTTAACTTTACGAGGGAATGTATTTTTATATTTTCTAGGTGCATTTGATCTCTGAACATATATGGTGTGATGATTATCTTGTTAGAAGTTTGTATTTGAAAAATTTACAGGTGTGTTTAAGTTTTATTGCTTTTTGCTACATGATGCATTTCCTTTGCTTCTCTATTTTGTTTGTCTCTTTGTATGTCTCTAGTGATGGTCCTTTTTTAAGATTCATATTCAGTCCATGTGTGTAAGTGTGTTCCCAGATGTCCCTTTGCATCTTGTGCTTCTGAGATTTAAAAGTTGTAGTTGTCTTTTAGTGCTAATGCAACTTGTTTTCCACTTACCTTATATTACTGCAGCCCCATTGGTCCATATTCAGAAAATTATGGACTATGGACTGTTTGTTGGTGAACCAAGTAACATTACAATCATTTTTTATTTAGACTGCTGAAACTCGCACTGTAACACAATTTCATTATTTGACTTGGCCTGATCTCAGCGTACCGCATTCACCCAAACCATTGCTTGAATTCCGCAGGTAGTTCAGCACAAGTATTTATTTTTTAACACATTAGTAACTCAAAAGATTTTTAAAAGATAGATTTTTTGTGTCTTGCTGCAGTACTTTTCGACTTCTCTGTAATTAAAGTTTTTGTTACACTCTGTGATAGATGTTAAATTTTTTTTGTCTTTTTCAATGAAATTGAAACTCTTTGAACTGAAGCATCGGTCTTTTAAACTTTTTCAAAGCCTTTTCATGTTTGAAATTGTTTTGGATCCCCAAAATAATTATTTCCTGATGATTCAATAGAAAAGGAAAAGTTTTTTATTTTACATATTATACTGATTTCAGGAAAGTCAACAAATGTTACCGTGGTCACGGCTGTCCAATCATAGTACATTGTAACAATGGTGTTGGTAGAACAGGTACCTACATACTACTGGACATGGTGTTAAATAAAATGATCAAAGGAGCAAAAGAAATGGATATTGCTGCTTCCCTTGAACATATTCGTGATCAACGCTCTGATATGGTGAAAACAAAGGTACAATGAGTTTCGTAATTTTTGTAATTTATTGACAAAAGTGTGAAACTGTGTTATATCAGTGTGAAAACTGTCATATAAAAGTGAGCCCTAAACATTGCATTTTATTGCATTGAAACTTAGCAACTGTATAATCGTAGCTTTTGACGTTTTCAACAATATTTTCTACTAAAAAGGTTTTTCCATTATTATGAAACTTACATTATTATTTTATATTTCGTTATTTTCAGGGTCAATTTGAATTTTCATTGACTGCAGTTGCAGAAGAAGTAACGACTATATTAAGTTCAATACCAAAGTAGCATCAAATTGGAAGTTGATTACGAAGGTAGCACCAAAATAAATTAAGCACAAAAGTCACATGTTGTAATCATGCGTCAAGTTGGATGTCAAAGTGCATGTGTGTTAGGGGGTTTAATTTCCTTATATTATGCATGCAAATCAGGGGGTTTTCATGTTTGTTTTATAGTATTGAATTGTTTATTTTTTACCTACTTAAAAAAACATAAAAAACATAAAAAACAATAAGTATTCATTCAAAATATATCATAAATTGTTTCACATAAACTTCAGTCTCAAATTATTATTGTGTTGTATATTATTACGTTGTACATTTTTATTATTTTTGTTACAATTGTAGCTAAGTGTGTCGTAGCTTGGTGTGTCCTATGGTGTGTACCTTAGTTATGTGTGTGTAATTGAGTTTAATTGTAGCTATCTTTCGTTTCTCACAAGGTGGTTCTTTCAAAATTAATATAATACTTGGTTATTTACTAGATTTACTCCCTTAAAAATTTTCTCTTTTGTTACAATCTTATTTTTCTACTTTTTTCACTCATTTTATACACAATAAGTATGATACTGTGCGGCAGGGAGAAAAGTTGCATTAGTTTTTAGCTTAAATAAAACACCAGAGTGAAATGAGCTCATTTTAGTAAATTTATTTTGGTGGCGTCTCCTATATATTCGAACCCTCTTTGTGATTAGAATAGGCATTGACCAATTACTTCATATTATCACACTTACATATTAAAATTATGATAATTATTTACAAAATTACTTGGGTTATAGCTGATCTTTATTTTATTTGCTGTAAATTAAAAATTTATTATCTTTGTGTTTTTATTTTTGTTACGAAATAATCATTATATATATAGAACAGATAGAATTCAAAATAAACTATTCTAAAATTACTGTCAGCTTATTGAAATTGAAATAAAATACTAGGTTGAAAGATTCAGTCTTTAAATTAATGAAAAGTAGCACATTGTTAATTTCTGCAAAACTAACCAAAGTTATTTGATCATTTCACTGCTTTTTTTAATCATCTATTGCGTATCATAAATTTTAAAGCAATACTTTTTTTCTCTTCATCAACAGTATTACTATAACAATGCTGATGGTCACAGAGAAATTTAATCTTTAATCACACTTTTACTTGGAATTAGACTGACGTCGTTAACTGGATTAATTTGAAATTTCCCGCTGATTTGAAATTTCCCGCTGATTTGAAATTTCCCGCTGATGATTTGAAATTTTCTTCTTTTCTACTTTAGAACGTCAAAATCGAATGTTGTTAAAATGTTTATTTTCGAACTATTATTTTGTTTGTGTTTTTTGTTTTGAACATACACAAAAGTAATTTACTTTTACGAAGTAAACATGTATAAAATGAAAGAAAGATATCAAAACTGGATGGAAATATAAATAGAAACAAATATGTTTAGTGTGTTTTAATAAAAAGCTGGAAAGTAGTAAGGTTTTAAAATAGGTTTTGTATTGTATCTTGCCTCCAGTGTTCCTCAGCTTCTTTTGCTGGTGTGACCAACCAGGAATCACATCTTTTCTTTCGTGAAATTTGGGATAAATCACCCTTGTTTACTTTTCAATTTTTAGAAATCACCCTCGTTTCACTCGGGCGATTTCAAAATTTTGAAAAGAAAACTCGTTTGATTTATCCCAAATTTCCCTCTAAAACATGTGATTACTAGTACAAATTTTTTTTGTGCGCCTGCTCGCTCAGTCTACTATCTGTCCAATCAAGAACAATGTATTAAGAAATATTATACAGTATAAATTCATTAAACACGTAGGTGTATAAATATTTATTTTATTTATGTCTCTTTCTTTTACACTTTATGTATCCATAGTGAAATATAAATAAATAATACTTAAAAAATATCCATTCATTTTTACCCTACTAGATTCATTTATGATACCACTACATTGAATTGCAATTTTGTTAACATTTGTCTCATCGTCATATATTTTTTCGAATATATTTTACAAGTCTCTTGGAAATAATAAACTCAAATTTACACATAGCTATCTAAATTTGGAAAGGTATTTGTCATCAATAACATTTAGCAATACTCTCTCACCTCTCCTTAATCAAAGACATTGATTAACGATGAATCACACATCACACAATGTTGAGCGATTGTTTAAAACTACCAAATCATATTTAAATATAGATTCGAATGACACAATATAGTAATACATGCAAGCTATAAACAATGTAATAGAAATAATGTTTATGTAAGTTGATTTCTACTTTACACTGAATGGTTGTCTTTAATAATATCGTGTTGGAATATGGAAATACAGGCTTAAATAGTTATCGAAATCTTTAGTTGGAAGCTTTAAAGGGATTGCGAGGTGATAAGAACAAGCTATACTCACTTTAAAGAGTTTCAATTTTTATTGCAGACAGAAATCTTTTTGTGTTCTTGAATTAGTGTGGCTCATAACAATTTCTACGACGTCATACAATACAAGTATTGTTTCTGAAAATATTAAATTTGAAATATCACTAAAGTGTAATGATTCAGATAATAAAAATAAAGTAAATGTGGGAAAATGAGTCAAATTTTAGCCAATTTCCAGATATATGTTAATTATAATTAAATACTTTTTTATATTGGGAAAGGATATCACCATCAGTTTTTTGGGCCCCATGGTTCGCCAAAGGGATCATATGAATTCATATTTGTATGATCGTATTCGCAACACTCAGATCTCAGCTTTTTAGTTTTTTCTAAGTCTTTGCATAAGGTTAGAGGGTCATGAATGAATGAAAATGACAAAGCCAGGGGTCAAAAGGTCAAATTTGAGTCCAAATTTATAGGTTTTTTTTGACCCCTGGTTTCACCGACGGGAGTCCTATAAATTCAGGCTGTCCGTCCTTCCATTGGTAACACCCAGATCTCAGAAACCTCTCATTAGTTTTTTCTGATATTTTGCATGATAAATGTAAATCATAAGTGAATAAGCCCGATTTTTATAGAAAACTCTGACATAGGTGTCATATTACCGAAAACTTCTGTTCCTTTGAAATAGGGGTTCATAGATCAAATGTTTACCATCCATTTGTTTGTAACACATAGATCTCAGGAACTGCTCTTTCAATTTTTTTTGAAAATGTAGAAGAGAATTAAAGCCTGATTTTTTTGGAAAACTCTTGTTGTCATGGGAACAGGATCTAAAGGTAAATTTGTAACAAGTTAAATTTTTATCCAAAGGTGTGAAGCTTTATTGATTGAATTAATCGCGATTGAAAATTTCCAGGAAATGCTTTCTCAGAACTGAGTAAAAAAACTAAGACCCAGGAAAAGAAACATTGTATTATACAATATTATACAATACAATTACTTAAAGCTGTGTACTACTTTCTGTTTTAGTCTGTATTTTGGCTTAGTTTTATTGCTCGATCTAGGATAATTTTTCCCTAGATCAAGGCTTTTTCCCTGGGTTCTGGGAATTTAAATACACTGATCTGAGTTTTCAGTTCACAGACCTGGGATTACCTGAATCCAGTTATTACTTAACTGTTACATGTTATTTCATTATAATTGAGTCATTTCCTATAAAATTCTAGCCTTCATATCAAAATATTCATAAAACTGATATCTGTATCCTTGGAAGACGTCAGTTTAGATGTAATAAATCCCATTCAGTTACAAATGTAATAATTTAAAACCACCTAGTTAAAGATTGGAAGTCATAGGATGCAGCGACATATAAGCCTTGGAGACATCAATTCATATTTGATCTGTACATTATGTTCAGGTTATCTTGTAGACGCAACAACATTGGTGGAATGTCTACATTCGTGTAAGTTGTTGACATTTGACAATCATGACAAGTTTGCACTCTATTCTTTAACATAAAGTTTTCACTCTATTAAGGCAGGTCAGCTAATCTCTGTGCAAACAGTAAATCATAATTTCAAAAATGTGGCAACCTATAATTTATTAAAATAGATTCTTGAACATAACAAGTCCCGTAATGAAGGCAAGTACTAGAAATAGTCCTTGATTTTATGTGTGACAAAATGCTGACTGTTCTGTGCATAAATAATTGAATAAAGAGGTCTGGTCATGATAAAAAATTCTAATTTGAAAAAAAGTAAAAAATATTTCAAAATCAGAAAACATAATTATTATTTTTTTGAATTAGTAACCACGTTTAATAGAAAATTTATAGTTTTAGCAAAATCATCATTCTCTCCGATTTGAAAATTTATGTTATTACATTAACATTCTATAAAAAGTAGTGCCATTATTATTTTTATTATTCTATCTGCACAATCATTAATTTGGTGTAAAAAATTGATGCCTAATTGATGACTTGTTTGTTTTGTTATTTTTGTTATTACATTCTTTCTTTTAGATATATGACAATAATTGATAACTGTAAATGAGTTTGTTTATTTTTAGTTTGTAGGAGTTGTTTGCTAAAGTATCTTGAAAGTTCATTCAATTGTCCAAAATGTAATACTGAAATACATAAAACTAAACCTCTAGAATATATCAGGTATTTTGTTGAATTATTTTCATCATAATGAATAAGGTGTCGTCGTATCAGGTGTCGTATCATCTGACGACACATTGCCACACGTTCAATGTGTTGAAGATACGACTTCAAGTGATATCAATTCGTCAAACCTATAATATGGAAATGGAAAACCTATTAGTATGTTAAAAGCGTAATTAGAAGTAAATCAAGCTGGTAAATTTCACCTCCTGTTATTTAGCAGATCATAAAAGCAAAATGATTCTAAATTTTGTTAAAAGCCTCAGTTGCTTCTTGTTTCCTATTGTTTACCAAATTTCAAACATAAATAAATTAAACACTACACATAGAAAAGTGTCAATTTTTCACAGATACTCAGGAAGTGGTAATAGGATATTTTACTTCTAGGGTTAATTATGTTATTTAGAATGTTTTTTCTATGTTTAGATCAGATCCTTCTTTACAAGAGATAGCATATAAACTCGTTCCAGACCTCTATAGTAGTAAGTATTAGTTTTCAAATTTTATGTATTTTAGATTCAAGTTAAGTTTTCAATTTAAAAGACATTGGTTTTGCAAAATCAAAATTTTGTCAAATTTGGGCCATGATATTCACTGACAGATGGCTGAAAAGTAAGAGTATGAGGTCTAAACCAACACAAGTGTCATGATTCTGAAAGTTCTTGTTTGCGCGCAACTGAGGTCAAAAAGTCAAATTTGGTAATTCAAAATATTGACTTTGATATATATTGAGTCCACTGGTAATCCATCCCTTTTTGAACTCCCGGCTTTACTGATGGAGTCCTGTAAATTCAGGCTTGTCCTTCCGTTCATTCGACCTTCCGTCCGTCTGTACATTTATTGCGTTTTCTCAGAATTGGCTTATTAGTTTTTCCTGATTTTTTGCATGGTGATAGGCATTCCTAATTGCTAAAAACTGACAAAGCTGGATTTTTTTCAAAAATTCTCGTTTTCCCAAAGTCGGGGTAAATAGGGCAAATTTTGGCCCAAAAATAGACATGATTTTTTGGATCCCGCCCCAGCTTTGCCAAGGGGACCCTATAAATTCAGCTCTGTCTGTCTGTCCGTCTGTCAGTATCAAGTTTCCTCAGAAACCGCTCATTAGTTTTTTCTGATTTTTTGCATGAAGTTAAAGGATCATAAATTATGAAAAGTGACCTAGCCCGATTTTTGACAAAAATTCGTATTTTCCTAAAATTAGGGGCAAAACTTCAAAATAGGCCCCAAAATCAACATTTTTTAAAATATCTCAGGATCCCTTCAATAGTTTTTTTTCATTTTTTGCACAAACTATATGAAGGCTTCAAACTGGCATAAGTGTCATTATTTCAAAAATTCTTGTTTGCTGGTAACTGAGGTGAAAAGGTCATGTTTATGTGAAATTGATATTTTGCATGATATCTCATGCTACAAAGTATCAATTCATTTGAAAAATTTGTACAATGATAGATATTATGAAAGTGTAGTATTTGATTCTGTATTTTCTTCACAATTCTGCTCATTTGCTGTATGATGAGGTCAAAAAGTCAAATTTGTGATATTAATTCATTATAAAGATTTGATGTTATTAATGGAAGATGGTCACAGTGTTTTTTTATTTTTTTGATTATCAAAATACTGTTCTTTACTTTTATTGTTAATCATGCTCATTTGCTGCATAATGAGATTGATTATTGGACCCCCGGCGTTGCTGAAGGGTCCTGTAAATTCAGCTCCGTTCGTCCGTCCGTTATTCTGTTATTTCGTCCGTTATTCCGTCTGTAACACATTTTTCTCAGAATCCCTTCGTTAGTTTTTGCTGATTTTTTGCATGAAGTTATAGTGTCATAAAAGAAAGAAAGTGACGATGCCGAATTTTTTTTGAAAATTCTTATTGTCCGGAAATTGGGTCAAAAGGTCAATTTTGGCCCAAAAATTAACCTTTTTCAAAGTATCTCAAAATCGGTTCGTTACTTTTTTTTCAAATTTTTCAAAAAGTTAAAGGGTAATATACAGACAAAATAGTTGCCCGGTTACCAAAAATTCTTGTTTTTTCGGAACAGGGATCAAAAGGTCAATTTTTTTACTTGGAAACAGTGTTTTTTATGACATCTCATGACTGGTTCTTCCATTTATTTTCATTTTTTATACAATTATAGATTTGATTAAGAGCTAATATTAAACTAGAAAATGACTAGAAAATTCTGCTCATTTA
>JAYJMI010110763.1:0-10856 GCA_036873855.1 Sarsia tubulosa
GTGGTTAAAGAATCAATGTTTTTATTGATGATCATTTTTATCATTTAGAGATAAATTAGTTATATTCTTTACAAAATGTATTGACACCTAAAAAGATCTATCGCATTTACTAATTATAATTACATCAAGGAACCAGATGATATGTTGCGACAAGCTATGTTTCTAAAGAAACAGTTTTTTATATTTCCTTCTAATAAAACTTTCTTTGATATAAAGTACCTTGCTATTGAAATTTTTAACTGTAATATCTTCTATCAATTCATCAAGCTATTGTTGTGTGCATAATTCTGATCAAGTTATTTCTGTTCAACTGTATGATAAACTGAATGGCCTATCTAATTAAAATTTCCTTTTCATGCTGATTAATGGTCATAATTATTAATTGCGTACTAATTAATATTTAATCTTGATAAATTTTCTTTCTTCGCGAATTTGAAAATGGAAAACCGATTACAATTGCTAGCGACCGTATCTTGATGAAATAATGATACCGATATAGTTTGAATTAAATGCAATGGTTATTATTTTAAACGGTCGTAAATTTACATTCAAGTATTTTCATTTCAATTATTACGCAATGATTTAACGATAATATGGGATAAATTATAAAAAAAGTAAAAAGCTATTAACTTGGAAGGTAGTCGTGTATTGTTTAAATGATATAAATTATCATATCAGGAGATATAACTGTTTCTCTCTTGTTTCGAAAATAGCGAAAATAATGTCTCAGTTTTTATGATTATTATATCAAGCTTACATTAACATAATCAATAATGATGTTTTACAAATAAAAGTATTTTATATCAAATAAAATTTTCCGCCAGATCCCGCCATGTTGCCAATATTTCAAAATAACTGCTAAATTATTTCAGAAACACTTTAATATTTATGTATTCGACACATTTTGGCAAAAGTTTAGCCATGTTGACCTTCCAGAACAAAAATTATATCTGTTTTGTCCAAGCATGATATCAACTTTCTCATACTTTTTTAACACGTAAGCACTTCTTATGACGCAACACAACGTTTTGCAACGTTTTAAATACAAGAAGCAGCTTGGGCCTTACACTGTGTTTCACGTCCTATCAGGACAATCTTCAGAGCCAGAGTGAATTTCCATGAAAAAGTGGGATCGCTAACCCTTAAAGGTGTTACATAGCGAAAAACTATTATTATAATATTATTACAATAGTTATATCTAGTCTATTTTACGTCGCAAGATTGTATATTTTTTTCGTTAGTGTGATTATGACTTAATTACCGAAATACATACAAATGAAAATAAATTGAAAATAAATTTGTCGTCTACAGTATTAACTCTTAAAATCTTTTCTAATCTTAACTAAACCGTTTTAAAGTTGAATATACTTGTTAATCCGAGTTATTTTTCTCCTTTGCTAGAATTTTTTAGAACTCTTAAAATAGCTCTCAACCTGTTTTTTCTCGTAATCCACTGATGGAAGAAATGTAAGGAGAAGTTCGGTTGCAACTTATGCAACGGAACCAAATAATTAAAGGGACATTGAAATAATTCCAGGAATGGTTATTTTCAAACTCTACTATATTTATTTACGTTTCTACAAAATAATAAGAGGATAGGAGGAAATGTATTAATTTTTAAAAATTTACTTGACATGGTAAACTTACTGCGACTCGTTTTCTTTTCTTAAGCGAAACAAGTATTAGGATCAGTTTTCCTCTTTTTTGGAAAGCAGAAGTTTGAAACTTAGTAGGTAGCATTAGCATTGATTGAAGGAATATTATATGGGTTTTTATTTGTTTAAAGGAAACTGAGGGCAAGGTAACAACTTTCTCCTAAAAGAAGGTCCTTTGTGATCAGAACAAGAAAATACTAACAAAAAAATTAGGTGCGAATATTTATGCTGAAATATGCTGATATATGATTGCAAATAGTTATGGAGAAGGAAAAAAATCAAAATAAAACATAGATAAATATAAAAGATTTAAGCAACTATGATACATATCTTTTCTTTGGTCTCGCTTCTGCAACGTCACAAATCCGAAAATTTTAGAAACTTTAAGATACTTTAAATTTCACAATTTTTGTTTAATTAGTATTAACCAATGCCATTGCTATTAAAACTTTTTTAAAACTTTATTCCCACATTACAAAAGTAATTACTTTATTAGTAGTTACTTATTATAGTTTAATAGCATATCAAAAAAATAAATCTGAAAATAATAACATAAAGATTTGTCTCACACAGTGAAAGCATCACGCTTGAAAATAAACTGAGATATCAGTTTGAAACGTCGCGAAAAGAATAAATTAAAGTTACGTATAAAAATCAGTAAGTTTGTGTTTTTTGTTTGTAACATCTGACTGTCTGCTATTTGGTGGATAATTGGTAAACTCTTTTAGGTTGCCAGCCAAACTTTCTGATTGTCGATACGTTTTTATAAATTTTTTTCATAAAAAACGTTTCCCTTATAAAAGTTATTATAAATTATATTTTTTTTTCCTTTTTGGTTTTACCAAAAGAAAGTGATCAGATTTCAAAATTATTTGGAAAAATTAGGGCGGGTTTTTTTACCATTTACATACCAAATTTTTCTTTTGTAATGTTTTTTAGTTGAAAAATTATTGTATTTTTAGTATTATTGAAAGATGTTATTATTGAATCGCTAATGAAACTTTGTGGGATGAAGTAAACATAATAATTTAAATTGCATATACGGGTATAAAGGATACCAACTTCGTTACCAGGAAATTTTTTCGCAAGGATGGCAGCAACATAAATGCTAAACTATCTTCTCATAGCGATCCTTGATGTTTATTACCTATTTCATGCGTCTGATGTATCAAACATAATATATGTATACCATAGTGCATCCTACGTATGTATATATGTATATATGTATATATATACGGTGACAAATATAATCGCTAGCCAATTACTGTATTGTGTTTTTCTTTAATTTAAATAATTGAAATACCTAAAATAATGACACAATGTAAAAAGTGTATTAAAATGCGTAATTTGGACAGGCAATTTGCGTCTCGTGTGGCGACAGAGATTGTAAAGAAATAACCTTATTAAATTCATGAATTTTCGAGGCAATCATAACAAACTACGTCACTTTGAAATCCGTCTATTCGTATGTTTACTAGGTATCCTGGATAGATTCGTATCTTTACTAAGTATCCTGGATAGGATGTTTATAATACGTAGTATATATAACATAGATATGATACATTATATACTTAAAACGCACATGATATATAAGACACATAGGATACACAGGATATATATAATATAAATAGGACCATACCATACAAAAAGTATAGGAAGCATTTCATACAGAGGACACATTGGATATATATATTATAAGGGATAGATAGGATATATATTAAATAGATGGGAATACAAAGGATATATTGAATACGTAGAAACATAGGATATATATTCATTCAACATATGGGGTACTTTCAATTAAATACTATTTTGTTTGCTACACGGTGTTCCATGTAACAACCAATCTCCAGGCATACATATTGGTACACTTAAAATAAAGAAAATATGTTAAGTTATAAATATTTCAAAATAAAAACTTCATCAACAAAATATATCAATCATTACTATCATGTTATACACTGTTCAATGAAAACTTATTTTGATGTCTGGTCATTAAAAGAACAAAACAAAACACTATAACAATCAATCAATATCGTATTAAATTCTCGATCTTGCTCGTTATGTTTAAGTCTCGCTTTATATTATAAATAACCTTAATAACAGTAAAAGAAGTACTAAAAGTGAATTTGTAACAAAATGCAGACATCAAAATAAGTTTTCATTAAACAGTGTAAAAGATGATAGTAAAGATTGATATATTTTGTTGATAAAGTTTTTATTTTAAAATATTTATAATTTAACATATTTTTTTTCCTTTTAGTGTATAAAAATTTATGCCTGAAGATTGGTTGTTTCCATGAAACACCGTGGAGCAAACAAAATAGTATTTAATTGAAAGTACCCCATGTGTGGACTAAATAGCTCCCCAGCGTAGAGCACTTTCGTAAAGTCATTCCCACCGTTACAGCGTTTTTAGTTGTTACTTTCATATAGGATATATATATATATATTCAATAGATAAGGATGTACCATAGACTGTATTGGATTCGCAAAATAAAAAGGATAGATAATGATGGATATGGAACTTAGTATTCATTTAATTCATCGTATACATAAGAAGCAAAAATACACAGATAATACGTTATCGGGAATAAGGATGAATAAGGAAATTAGGATACATAGAATACATTGGATCTAATAGATGCATGTTATATAAATGCTTACAGAGGGTGAATAAAAAGATATAGAAATAGTGATTAGTTTCTTGTTATATAAAATTTTACGAAAACGGTAGACGGTGCACAGTGACGGTGGACGGTGAGCGGTGGGGATGAAAGGCAAAATATTGGTAGGACGGTTCAATTGAAACAAATTTCGGTTTCTTTATGCAATTGTATTTAGTATGATTTTGTATGTTAAAAAAGCGTTTAAAGGCGAGGGCTCCTATATCTTTTCTTTAAAGGATTGGATTAAATTAAATTGAAAATAAATCATAGTTGATAAAAAATGCGAAAGCAGTGCTTAGAGCTTTTCTTCTAATTGTCAGTAGTTACATTATTTGTAATTACAGTATTACTAATTACAAGACAAAATACTGTATAGATATTTATACAGTTGATACATGGCTAACTTTCTAACTATAATTAGACCTATTTACGATGAAATAATATTGAATTTGCATATTATGTCACTGTATTCGATCTTCTTAAATGTAGAATCTCAAATTTACTTGTTTTTCGAATAGCTTGATGTTTTTTAATTTTACTTTCTTTAATGTCTTTTTCAACGACTTGTTCAAAAGTAAAATCATTTTTCATCTCTTCTCTTTCTGTTTCTTCTTCATGAATTTCCTCATTGATTCGCTTTAGTTTACCATCAACACTGGAAGATGAAGATTCGTTAAAAGAAACAAAACCAAAGTTTATCATCCCTTCACTATAATAACTGGATGACGTTACTTCTGCGCCACAATTCGTACCAGTATCAGATAATTGTTTTGCAATAACAATACTACGTTTACGTTCTTTTTCTTTTTTTATTTCACTTTCTTGACATCTGTTTTCAAAATGTATGCCATGCTCTATAATATCAGCTCCTAATAATTCATCTGCTTCTGACATGCGAAGTCCAATTAATCGGTCTGCTATAAACAGCTAAGGTAATGGAACAGATAAATATTTTGAAAGTTGAATGCATAACCTATTAATTTTAACTTAACCCTATTTTACACAGGGAAATAGGGAATTTGCATATAAATTGAACTTTCGTTTTTCTCTCTTATTTAAAGTTTACAATTACAATTATAAATTGGATAAAAAGTTTACTTATGTGACGTCATTTTAAAAATGACTTCATTATTTCATTTCTCGAGCAAGACCACTTATTACATCATTGTGATACAACATCCACATCAATTCTTTATATAGATCCTTTATAACATCACCAAGATAATAATAATAAAAAAGGTACATATGGTAAAAAAGTATTCTGTATTTTTGAATTTTTTTTTTTTAGTTTATCTTAGTAATACAGATCAATTTATCTAAAGAAGGAAATCCACAATAATTTTAGAACCTACCTCAATTAATGTTGTTACACCAGCCCACGATCCTATGCATATAACTGCCAATAATTGTTTAGCTAAAAATAATGGATCTCCACCTTTAAATATTCCATTGTATCTACTAAGGTTTTCTACAATTTCTTTCTCTCCAAAAAACCCTATAGATAATAAACCCCATGAACCACATAACAGATGCACAGGAATGCAATTAACAGGGTCATCTATATGTAGGAACTTCACTAAGTTTGCTCCTAAACGAAACATTTTTAATACACTAACATATCCCAGTTCTTTGCAATCTGTATGGTATTAGCAGATTATTTTTCAGCTTAAATCATAAATTGTACGAGCATTTGTTAATATTATAATAACAAAGCTCTTTAAAGCTATTGCTTTTTATACAATCAACTAATTTGCTGTTAAAGACAAGCAACCTGCATTACGGCAGATCGAAATGATCACTGTTTTGTTTAACTTGAAAAAATAATTGAACCGCAATCAAGTTTATTTGATTTTTATATTCATTAGGTTTCGAATGCGGCCTATGTTATTCCTGTTCATTAGTTTTTCCAATTATTATTTAAATATTTTGGATTAAACTCTTTTTAAAAGGCTTCAAAAATAATCTTACCGTAAGTGCATATTATTCCACCGACTATTCCAATAATCAAAGCTTCCCATGGTCTGCAAATTGCACAAATCCCAGTAACTGAAACCAACCCTGCTAAAATTCCTGAGGTAAATACAGCAACGTCGAGTTTTCCTTTATATTGTTTTGTTAAGTAGTAAGAATAGATAATGGAAAACATACCACCACCAACTGAACCGTTAACAGTATTAACAGCCGCTCTGGATGCTAGCATCCATTTACCTAATAGCAATTATGCATTCCAATCAGTTAATCTACAGAATTATTCAAGCTGTTTTAGAAAATAATATGTTTAGTCTGATAAGTTATTGTGAGTAGAAAGATTACTAACTTAAAGGAACTTACTCAGATAAAATCACTTTGTAAAGCCTACGCTGAAATGTATCAAAGAGCAGTTAGAATCAGCAGATCAAACGAAACAGACTTCCAAACTTTTTAAAAAGCTCCATTGCTCCGTGTTTTCTTTTGTTTAGCGGATTTGAAATACAAATATCTTAAAAACTACACAGAGAAATTGACTCGAATTTTCACAGGATATTACTGAAATAGCCATTTTTAGTTTTACAAGTTTCAGCAAAGTTTATTGATATATCTGGTTAAGAAACTAAAAAATAACTTATTGTAAACTTGTGCAGGCTTAGCTTTTTGTTTCTTATTTTTTAAAGGTGTTACTAACTGCCGTAATTAACTTTTATTCTGCGGAGTACTAAAAAAGAAGAAAGAATCAATCAATTTTACAAAGAAGATTTTCCCAACAGAATTTAAGCCTGCACAAATTATATTTTTCAACATTGTTTCAAATTATAATGTGAATACGTGCGAGTTTCCTAACCATATATTAACACCTGAGTAAGTCCCTTTAATCTCCTGAATCTCTTTAAATAAACATTCATAATAACCAGTACATACCCCCACTCACACCAAATGTACTTCCACAATTAAAACCTAACCAACCCCACCATAGCATAAATGTCCCCAACACTACATTAGTTGGTGATGCTGAATGATATGATTTAGGATTCGTTTCGTCAAAGATACCTAGCCTAAAGAAGAATTGTCGTTTCGTCAAAGATACCTAACCTGAATAAGTATGGTCGTTAAGTTGAAAATGGATTTGATTTTTAAAAATTAATAAACAGGATATTGGAAAAACAATTTTTAATCAAAAGAATTGCTAGCTATATTTGTAAAAAAGAAAATAGTTACTTTGATATCATGGTTTCTGCTATTTGTATTATAATTTAATAAAAACTTTTCATTGATATACGCGTAACAATTGTTTGTAAACGAGGCGAAACTAGAATTTAAACAGTTTTCTATATGACAGTTTCAATATTCCAAACAGTTACAGTCACCATATATTGACTCCAAAGTAAGACTACACGCAACAGTAAGACTACACGACAGCTTGCTTATTCAATATTCGAATTGATTATTTTAACCGAAGAGATATCATAGCTTAGCTGGAGGGAGTATGATTACTCATTGTCATATTACTTTTGTTATTTTCTATTATGTTCTTTTGTTTTAGTTTTATAAATAGAGATACAGACCTTGTAGTTAAATTATGCATCATAATTATGTCAAATATTAAAATTGTTTTATAATTATTCAGGAATTAAAGAAATCTTTTGTTTAAACAAAGTCTCATTGGTTTAATAGAAAAAATTGTATGCAGAAATTCTCTTAACCTTTCATTTCAAAATCCCGAGAAATCCCGGGAACAAAACTAGAATAAAGTTAGGTCATATTTTAAGCCCTTTTTGTATAAATACTTTCTGGGTTGTTACAACTTAAATTTATTTTTTTAATTATAGTAAATATCAATCTTTGTCTTTCAGGGGATCTGTTTTCTCTTAACAAGACAACTTTACTGTGGATTTATAAAATAAATTACAAAAATATGTACTTTTTAATTCCCTGTTGATAAATCTGTAATGATGGAAGTCGTTAATCTATTATAGCATACAGTGTTTATGCAAAGTTAATCGAACAACAAGGTTAGAAATTTAGAAAACTATTTTTTTCACAAAGTTTGGTACGGTCATACCTGAATAATCCTTTTCAAATCTTTTGTATATAGGTGTGATACGAATTATTCAAGAAATAATGAACCAATATAGTATTTAAAAAAATGAATGAAGTAATAAAACTTCTTAAAATATACTATTCTTATATGTATTTGACCGTGCACAAAAAAGTTTGTTTCAACATGTTTTGTTTCTTTTCCTGTTTACCGCTAATTTCTATTGAATTTTAAAGAGCTTCCTAACCTTATAGATCGATTAATTTTGGTTAATGGCTGTACTGGAATATAACGCAAAAGGATTTGAAAAAAATTATACTACAAGGTCTGTTCTGAGTTTTTAATTGCTTACTCCCTCCAGCTAAGCTATGATAGCTCTTTGTTTTAGCATTGCCATTTAAATTAACTCTATGCATGAAAGGGTAAAAAAAAATAGACAGCAATTAGTTTTATTATTTATGTGAGTATTGCTACAATCCTCATCTCGTAATCAAGTGGATATATTTTCAGTTACAAATGTCTATTTGAAAGCAATTCTTTTAAAGAAATATCACTATTCTAAAGTTTCTATTATTCATAGAAATGAACTTTTTGAATCAACTTTGATTTCGCTCAATAAAAGCAACAATATTAATGGAAATGTAGTTCTATATAAATTTAACTTAAAGCTACTTATGCATAACCATATTCTATAGATTAATACCAAGTCTAGATATCGTTAAAATATATTCAATACAATTTTTTTTTGTTCTCAGTTATATTGTTATTGAAGCAGTTAAAAATATTTATTAAATGCGTAAAATAGTAACATTGTAATTTTTAAAGTAAATCGTTTTTTGAATATAGACACTTCTTCGTCTTAGCTGAACGATGTAAAGATAAAGCCAAAAACGATATTCCAGGTTCTCACAAAAATCTTGATTTTGAAAAAGTAAATATAATCGCTATGCCACGTTTATACGCTATGCCACGCTATGCCACGTTTATGTAATCGCTATGCCATGCTATCGCAAAATTTTAAAAAAAAATTTCTGTGATATGATTCTACGCAATCTAAATATTCAAATATGTAAGTGGTTTCATTTAAAACCAATGTTTTTAAATGTGATAAAAACTTTTCTTTTACCAAATCAATTATTATATTTATTCTCTTTGCATAAACCTTTTGTAACATCAATTAATATTTACTACATTTAAAGTTGACAAAACTTTTAGTTGTAACTGTTCCTTAGTTTTGATCACATGTCGTATAAATAAAAAGACCTAGCTATAAAATATTACAATAGAAAATCAGAACCATTTCCAGACTAAGTATTTGTCTATAGAATATGATAAAACACAGTTGCACTTTAGAGTGTTAAGATGATATAATTACCTTGGTTGTAAAAGTAATGTAGCCAATAAAGCTGAAACACCGCCCACAACATGGACAGGACCACATCCTGCTATATCAACTACGCCCATTACTTTCAAAAATCCAATGTCATCCCAAATCCAATGTGCAGGGAAAACATAAGAGAAGAGGTTTAAGAAAGAAAATAACATATAAGCTTTTAAGTTTGTTCGTTCAGCCATAGCTCCTGAAACAATAGTAGTGGCTGTGGTAGCAAATGACAGTTGAAAGAAATATCTTGCAAATAACCATCCATCATCAGAATAATCAGGGAAAAAATCTCCAAATCCAGTAAATCCATTAGCATATTCACCATTTCCAAAGCTTAAACCGAATCCACATATGTAGTAACCTAAAGCCCCAAAGATAACATCAACAGCATTTTTGATCATAATATTGCATCCGTTCTTCATTGAGCATGAACCTGAGAGAAAAAAGAAGAAGTTTTGTTGTAGAGAAACAGTTTTGTTAGAACTACTTTTGTTGTTTACTGCCAAACCTATAAACTAGCGCTTTCCAAAGGAGAGACAGCACTTGAAAAATGCAATTACATAAAAAATGAACTTTTGTTTTTCATTGGTTTATAATTTTTCTCTATTTTTAAAACGTTTTGAACACCGTGAAGATTAGCCGAATAAATTTGAAGTGGGGAAAGAAAATGCTAAAAAGTCTAGTTTAAAAATACTGCAAAGATTTTTTTATAAGAAAAAGTTAAAATATGTCCTAGTTTTTATCAGATAAGAACACAGTTACTTTAAAGTTAGAGCATTGTTCAACGCCTCATTGAATCTAATTATTTAGTATTTTAGTTATTAATATTTTTTTAGACAATTTCAAGCAAATACCATAATCATAGATCATAGTTCAAAAATCACATTTTATATTTCTTTAAACTATGACAAGAAATTTGTATAAAGCATTGTACTATCCGCAATTTAAATATCTCTTCTCTCCTTTTTTTATTGCAATTTCAAGGTATATTTTTTTAAATTTCGACATCTTTGATAAATAATTATATAGTTAGTAATTAATAATTACCTCATCCTCATCTATTTTATTTCAGATTAGTTTCCAGCCTCCTAGAGATTATAATGAAGAGAACGCATCCGTGTTGAGTCAGTCTAAAA
>JAYJMI010110874.1:0-10855 GCA_036873855.1 Sarsia tubulosa
AGTACAGGACATCATATCTATTCTTTATTCTAAAAAGCGAATTAATTTGTCACTTCTCTAAAGTCACATTTAACATGAACAATATTTCGCTAATACATTTTTCTTATCCTTTTATATATTTGTTTATTATATATTTTATTTTGTATTTTATTGTATTTTTAAACATAGCTTTAAGTTTTAATCGCGAATTAATCAAACTATATGGGTTACTCGTTCACTCGCTACAAAATGTTTTCGAAAATTTATGAATTTGGATAGCCTGTGCCAGGGCCTTTATTATCGATATCAAAAGTCGTAAAAGAGACATAAAGGTCCGGGAACGAGGTTGACTAAAATTGGAATGATTTTTGAACTAAATAACATCATACAACCACACTTGATATATAAGCAAACAATAAGGAGGTAAAATTAAATTACAACACATGTAGAACAATACACCAAAGTTAATCATCTACAAAGTTAGGAATTTACAAAACTATCTTTTTCATAAAGTTTGGTACGGTCATACCTGAATAACTCTTTTCAAATCTTTTGTATATAGGTGCGATACGAATTAATCAAGAAATAATGAACCCCTATAGTATTTATAAAAATGAATGAAGTAATAAAACTTGGTAAAATATACACTCTTATATGAATTTGACCGTGCACAGAAAAGTTTCTTTCAACATATCTCTGCGAAGTAATTGTTTCTTTTCATGTTTACCGCTAATTTCTATTGAATTTTAAAGAGATTCCTAACCTTGTAGATCGATTAACTTCGAATACACATACAAAAATTTTGCTAATAAGATGTATACACAAAAATTATGCTTATGCAATAGAATGATGTTTTGATTTGTAACTCAATGGAATTTGATGGAAATCTGGCCTTTTGGCTTGTTTTGTGCCATCCCTTCTGAATTTTTATTTTTCAGATTTTTAACGATTTTATAATATATACATTTTTTTTATTATTTAAACACATTTTTGCATTTGAATATTTTTGTTTGTTGATTTTAAATTGTGTTAATAATGGTAGCGAAATAAGCTTACTTACTTTAATACATAAGTTTCCGGTTTCAAATAAAAATCGAAAATTCATAATGGTAGCCGTTCGGGTGGTAAACAAACATTTTGGCGTAAATTACATGATCACAAAAATCTTCGTTTCAGGATGGTTATAAGCTACTTACTCCATAAACATTTATAAACATAGAAGCATAAAGGCTTTGACTTGAACACTTCATTGATAAATATTCGAAAAAATAATCGTTTCTCATTTAAGAAGTAAAAATGTTGCTGAATAAACAGAAAAAAAATATTGCAGCATCGTGATTAGGACCGATTTTAGAGTCATAGAAAGAGATGTTTATGATATTACTTGCAATAAAGTAAGAAAAACTATTCTAGCTTCAGCTCACATAATTTTTATTCTTCCTAACCTGATCTAACATTCTAGATCAACCAAAGTCTGTGTGCAATTTTACGAAATTATCTATGTCTGCCGCATCTTCCCGCCTAAACTTAAAGGAAAACCTCGCAAATTTTTGAAAAGGAAACCCGTAATAAAACAATTTGATTGGCTCTGCTCGCCGTTTTACAATCCAAAAGTCAACCATTATTAAATACGTCATTTTTGAACATGCGCACGCATGATTTTCTGAAACCGGAAACTTATGTATTATCTACTTTCTTCATATTCAATAACTTGTAAACGAGTTTTTTAAATGTAACCATATTCAGTAGAAAAAGATATTTAGATTTTGCACGTAAAATTAAAAAAAATATATCTAGTGGAAGTATGGCAAGTATTGAAGATATTTTGAATAATAACAAAAGTTGCTAGAAAAATATTCCAATTAAAAAAGTAACTCATTTGAAGTATCCTGCTTATAAATAAGATTTCATGTCTTGGTATACATATGTCCCGTTTGACGATAACTATGTTGTTAGATTAGCTAATGCCGATATGTTTACTTTCCGTCCTTTCCTAAAATCATAACTCTTTGTTGTTCCAAATCTTATACGTTTGACTCGTACATTAAATTTTCACTGGCTACATTTTCAGTATTTGGTGTTTGTTTAACTTTTTTATATTTCCTCTTAATTTTCTTAATTTTTTTTATCTTCAGCAACTTTGGTAAACGATTCATTCTAAATGACTTTGCTTTCAATACAAAATGATATTTAGGTTTTATAACTAACATTAAAAAATTTATTGCTAGTGGTAGGAAGGCGAGTACTGAAAACGCTATAAATACTATCATCAGTGGATTGAAATACTCCCATTCGTAAAGCAACACATTGGAAGAATCTTGCATAAATGTTTGGTTCATGTCCTGGTATACATACGTATATTTTGTTGGTAACTGCGTTGTATTCAACGTTACATTAGTTTCTTTCGTTGTATTGAGTAATATTTTTGTCAATGCATTAACTCTACTTGCTGTAGTACCAACTCTTGCACCGATCATGAATGCTATTCCATTTTCAATTGTCAGAAATGTAGCTACTTCAAACGATCTAAGGCTATGTAGTGGTGAAAACATACAGCATGCTGCAAATAAAATCCCATGTGTTTTATCAATGCTTCTGCGCCAACGCCCGTTTGTTTCAAAGATATATAGTACAAAAAATATTGTAAAATTGAAAATTACGAAAATAAATGGTAGATACCTTGTGATGCATCCAAGCATTGCTATAGCAACAATTCTTGTAAATAGCCAAAATATATTTGTTGCAAAGACAAAACATTTTGCAAGTAAACCATCAAACTCAACTATTGATCCAAAACATGCAGCTAGCAAGGAAATAATGCAAGTTACCAGCTGTAGGGTTGTTATATATCCTTGTATAGCAATTATAATGTAAGCTTGGAGACATAGTTGCGGGATTGATTCAATGTACAACTCAATCAACGACATGAATTCCCGTATTGGTGATAAATCTGAAACCTTTCTTTCTCCTTCTGGTCTGGTACCGTTCCAAACGATTACAGCCTGTATTGGCGAAGGTAAAAGCATATACCTTAAACTTTTTAAAAACAAATCTTCCTGATATGTGGAAAGTGGCGTCGATTTAAACTTGAACACAAAGATAGAGAAGACAATATGGGAAATAATAACCAATATCAAAGTTAATACACCATGCCATATTTCTGATTTACGTAAATATGTTACACCAAGAACAACATCACTAGTAACATCTGATAAATACATTATTACTGTAAAAGCAAATAATACTTCATGGTTTACGTTATTCCAAAATTCTCTACATCTGCTGATCAAATAAATATTCATTTTATTATTAATATAATAAATATTGTACTGTACTGTATCAGCTGTCTTTTTCAAACATTAAAAAATAATGTCTATATTTAATAAGAAATGTTTAATTTTAATACATGATTTCACAGTCTCGGCAAAAAAGTATTCTCCATCGCAGATATTCGGAGGTAAACAAACATAAATAATGGCGGCGTTGCATGTGGAAGTTTTTTTGTTATTAAATTTCTGGAATTACATTGCTCTGTTTTATTTAAAAACTGCTGATAAGTTTAAAACAAAGGATTTTCTATCTACATCTAACTTTTGCAATAAAAACTCTTTTTTTTGACCCCAATTTGTATTTTTGCTGTGTTCACGGCTTCTCTCAACCTAAAAACGAAATCTTTACCACCCATATTTTTGCGCATGCGTGGAAATCCTTTGATGCTGTTCAAAAGCCGAGACTGTGAAATCATGTATTATAATTTTATTTAAGTCAGGATGACAAGTTCCTGTTTAAGTTAATTAATTTTATAACTTCCCTGTTGAAATTGGAAATCCTATACATTAAAAATAAACAATTAAATAGTTTTTAGAGCTTATTAGAGCTTTCTGATAATTTAAATAAAAAACAACAGTCTAACGTTATACAGTGTGTACCATATATCGTTATATATCTTTTCAAGTATTTTAGATCATTTCACAAAAAGAAAGAGAACTTATTCAGTGATAAATTTGCTTTCTACAAAAAACAAGAACTTATCCTAGATAAAACGAATTTAAACACATCATTTCAGACAAAAAAAATTTAAGATCAAATAAATCTTTAAACAAATTATTTACAGAAGAAATTTCCACATGTAATAAAAAAACACAATAAAGATATTAAAAATGTTTACAAATTTATTTTTTGAAAGTGAATCTACTGGTCAGCAAGTTGTCAGCATGTCAGCAATTGTAAAGGACATAAAATTGTAAAAGTTATACTGTACAACAATCCATTCCATTTTGAATTGTTTATAATCATATATAAAAGAACTGCCAATCAACACAGCAATATGTTTTTCAATTTCCAACAGACTCAACATTTATATGTTCGTATCATAATAAACATCCAATGGTAATTGTTAATATAAAAATTTAAACGATATGTTATGTGGCTCATACAGCTGCTTATCCATGGAGATTTATTGTTACTATTTGAAGAAATTGTTCTAATGATTGATGATTTTGCAAGCAGAATGAACTCGATGTTATAAAATTTTGGATTTATACAGAATTTGAATTTCTTGTCTATTTACTTTTTGTTTTGAACTTTCGACTTTGTTTTTAAAGACAGTGGTATGATGTGTAATCATAAACGAATAACGAATATCACAGCATCGCCAAGTTTTTCTTTACAAGGAAAGAGGAAACCTAGTTCTACTGATTTACACCCCTGTCACCTGCTGAAGTGGACGGTTGCGGATAATTAACATAGTCTGAGACGACATTTGAAATAATAAATAATTTCTTTTTTACAGTTTGCCGAGATTTCTAATTAGTATTTACGATAGAAGATTTTTAACGATATTTTGTGACTATTATTTTTGATTTACAAATTTGTAAATTTTTTTAAAATTTTCTAAATTTTTCAATTTTTCTTAATTCCCAACCTTGTTTCCATTAATTCGCTTATAGGCGCTCACGCTATTTTTAAAGTTTGTAGTATTCTTTATTTTTTATAACATGGAGTTTTATAGGTTACATGTACCTAGTTTCAAAAATTTGCGTGGCTTTGTTTACCCCCTATTTCTATTTCGCCATTTTCGCTATAGCAATCACATTAACAGCAAACAGTAGAAGCTTAGGCTATCCTATCTATTCTATAGTACGTTTAAATATTAAGGCTTTACAGGCTATATCTAGTCTACGTCAAATATAGTTCTAGGAGGAATCTCTGTCGAATTTCCCTTGTCGTGCAAACACATACCCGTATTTTACGACTTCCGACCGTATTTAAAAGAACGACAAAGTTGTTACTAACATCAAATCTTGATAATATGGTACTTTCATGAAATACCAAAATACAAAAAATTGTTCAAAAATTCAAAAATGTTACTGCATCATTCGTACCAAAAGAAGATATTTAGCAATAACCACTGTTTTTTATCATTTATTTATCACGGATGGCTTGGAATATGTCAATTTTATCATTTAACACTTTGCAGATCGATTTTATATAAATTTTTAAAAATAAATTATCTGCCGCCACCCGGGATTTGACCAAGGACCTTCAGAAGTTCAGTCTGACTCTCTCTCAACTGAGCTATAGCGGCTTATTGACAGAGGAATTTTGCATTCTTATATTCACAAAATATCTGTAAGTATTAACTTTATCAGATACTTTACTTTTATGAAATTTCGCGAAAGACAGTCTCTTAATTACTAAATTAATTAGTATTTTAAGAAAAAAAATTGAGTAAAATTTCATTTTTTATGCATAAACTATGACGTCATTTCTTTATAAAAATGAGATGTCATCTCAGACTATGTTAATTCTCTGTTAATTCTCCGGAACCAAAATGGACAACCTTCCATGTGCGTACTAAAACTGTAGTGTACAGTATTTGATAAACTGTACCAAAATGTGAATCTATAAATTTTTACAAAACAGAAACTTTGTAGAATAATTTTTAACTAATGATTTTGTTTTTTAGAAAAATATTTATATATACATCTGACAAACTTAAATAATTTGAAAGATACCAATGATTTCTTCTTATCTGCTTCATTAAAGTCTATTTGTATTATAGGTGATTTTGGTAACCAATGCTTTATAGAGAGAAACAACGATATAGAAGATGTACATTATATATTGATTTTTTAAGGATAGTTTTTGTTATTGTTTTTACCTTTTATTTGTTTTTACATTTTATTATAAGATTTACGACATTATGTATTACGGTTGAAATGTAGCATTGTATTTTGTGTGGTTATGGGCTCTTAGCCTCAACACCGAAATAATAATAATAATAATATAAGATGTAAACAGCTGTACATATAAACATGAAAATATTATTTTTAGAAATTTTTAGAAGTTTAAAGAACCAGACCAAACTACTAAAAGAGAAATTTGATATCGATGTTCCACAAGATAGTCTAAACCTTCCATGTGTCTACTGGATACCAAAAATTCATAAAACGCCAATAGATTCAATGTTTCATTATTGCCAGCAAAATTTGTTCTATAAAATAAGCAAAAATATATCTTCCACTTTTAAATTATTTTATAAATAAAATTGAATCTTATCACAATAAATCTAGATATTTTAGCCACATTAATACTTTTTGGGTTATTCAAAATAACCAGCCTGTACTAAAAGCAATTGATAAAATAAACCAAAAGACAAATGCTAAGTCTGTAGTTACAACGATTGTTCAACTCTTTATACAAAAATTCATTATAACAAATTGCTAGAAGTTTTAGAATAAGTCTATGATTTCTGCTTTAAAGTAAGGACATTAGATTATTTATGAATTAGCCACAGTGGGGAAGCTAAATGGTATAAACAACGACCTCTATTAAAGAAGCTATCAAGTTCCTTATTGAAAATTGCTATTTCACACTAGGATCTTATGTGACCAGGCAAATAATAGGTAAACACTTCACTTGTTCGTCTTTTCGACAATATATTTAGATACATCGATGATTTAATTTCTCTGAACAACAACAATGAATTTGACAAACATTCACAACAAGAAATTTATCCGCCTGAACTTGAACTAAGAAAGAAAATATTTATTCAACTGAAGCATATTTTTTAGACCTTTCCATTAAAATCAGAGATTCTAGGTTTTTTCACTTTATGATAAGAGGAATAGCTTTTCCTTTTCTATTTTCCGAATGCCTAATCAATGTAGTAATATTCCAACCAAAATGTTCTATTCCACAATTATTTCTGAAAATTTACGAATATGTAAGGCAACCTCTTCTTTTAAATTTTCCGAATTTCAACAAAATCGGGAGGCCGGGAATTAATATTCCTAGTCTTTAGGGATTAAACAAACCCACTTATAACCCCAGTTTAAGCAGAATAGTTATCTGGCTGGAATTGTGCGAGATAAGGAAGAGATGGTTGGTAGCGCTTCCATTGCTTAGAGTGGTGTTCACCTTTTAGCTAGAAAGGGTTGATAAGACAAATAGTTTTATTAGGTTGAAAGAGACATAAAGTCTGGTGATAGAGGCCATCAGTTTAGCTATTGGAGTGTCAATATGTCAAATGGAATAATATTGGAAGATTTATCTAGATAACCCTGAGTGTTTGCCGGCAATAGACATGTTTAAAGGTACAGCAAGAATCACAAGTACTTGCGTCTAGATAGGTCTTTCCTCTTTATATCCAGTTAATTATATAACTTGTATATATTATTGGTTTGTTAAACTGTTTTTTACATCTTGGTTTTAATTTTGTGTTTTTTCTCCTTTTTAAAATAATTTCCCTTTTTGTAAATGTAAACTTTAATTATCTGATTGAAAATTTGAATTTTGCTTTACTTATTGCTTTAACTACCTGTGTTGATACATATCATATCTTATATATTTTATGGTACAGTATTTTTGATATAACATATCAAGTATTCATTTTATTTCAATAGAAAATGCTGAATTTACTAGTTTTGCTGACGACACCACACCATTTGTTACAATTGATTGTCTTACTGACGTTATTTTCTCTTTAGAAAAGACAGCCGTTGATCGTTTTAAGTGGCTTGAAACAAACGGAATAGTTGCTAACCAATAAAAAAACAAAGGTTACCTTAAATGTAGGTGAATCCAAAATTAGTAACAGCCACTCTGTAAAACTACTAGGAATCCAAATTGATTATCAACTTACATTTAGAGAATAAAGCAAATAATAAAATGCATACACTTGCTAGGATATCACCCATTTTGGACTTTGAAAAAAATAACAATATTTAATGATTTTTTTGAATCATAATTTTCTTATTACATGGATGCTTCACAATAGAGAATTAAACCACAGAATAAACAGACTACGGGAAAAATAATTGAGATATTTTTAATGATTATTCTTTAACATTTCAAGAACTCCTTAAATAGAACAAGAGATGCTGCTAGGCATCTAATCCGCAAGGCTTACGTTAAGTAACAGTTGAAATAAAATGCTAAAAATTAAGAAAAGGAATTTTTTTTAAATTATTAACATATTTCTTAATTTAGGTGTGAAACGATATCTCTCACAAGTAGCTGTTTATAATCTCATTAGATCATCAGTTGGAAGTAACTTTGATCTAAGTTTATTGTCAATTCTATCTTACAAGACAAAAAACTTTTATGCTACCGCTCTAAGAAATGGACCTGCAGTCGCAGTAAAAGTTAAATGTACAAAAGGAAATGGGAAAATAGTGAAAGAATTATGTCACGCTGATTTTACATTTGCGCTTTACTGTCCAAATCTTCCAACATTTGCGATTGGTGAGTAAACATTAGATGGCACGCACTTCCTCAGAAACTTTTACTTGTCCAATAGAAGCTTTAAGATCATTATGTAGATTTCTAAACTAAATTTTGAACGTTGTAAGGGGTTTATGGTAAGATTGCCATTCGAAAAAAGGGGGTGCAATAACTTAAAGGGGCATGGACGTACTAAAAATAAAATAATGTTTTAAATCCATCGGTTTCCAACTTTACTAAAACAAACTTCTGTGATTAAACAATATTTTATTACGATAAGTGAGTTTGTAAACAAAAAATCTTCCGTCGATGCAGCCAACTTTTTTTACTATGAAAATATAAATCAAAAACTGATATAAAAAGTTTATTGTTTTGTTTATTTATTTATAGGTAAGGAATTTATTAACGATTTGTCAAAGCACAGTGTCAAAATCAGCAAATTCAACATCAAATTGAAAATAATTAAATCAACTATAACTTAAAAAAAATTACAACATTTTTTGATATTTTGTGACGTAATAAAATGATCTTGCAAAGTAAATTTTAAAAAAAACAGAAGACATGTTTTACAGCTATCTTTTATCTACCTTATAAGAAATAATCAGACAAAAATCTCTATCAAAACTCTTTTGAATGATATTTTTGTAAATTACACACGTTTTTTTGTCAAAACAATCGAGTCATCAAAAAAGTGTCTCATTTAAGTCTCATTTAAGTCTGGTTTACTCCGCCTGGTTTGTTGAGCATATACTCAAATTTACGTATCGTAAAAAACATTTGGAAACAATTTGGATTACCTTACTTGATTCATCCAAGGTTTATATAAAGTTTGATTGCTTCTTAACTTCTATTGTTTAGCAGATTTGAAATCAATTTTGAACACAACATGAAGCGATAATTATTTATTTCACAAATTTTTAGTTCGAAATAACCTGCTTTTAAAAGTAGTGAAATTATAGCAACAGTAAGAAATAGCCAAGTATCTTAAGTATCAAAGTATATTCTAAACGTGAATATATACGAGTGCCCTAAAACTAAATCCGAGCAAAATCGGCAGACTAGGACAACGCTGTTTCGCCCTGTTAGGGAACTCATCAGCCAGCCTATGCCTGGAGTTTCAAATAAAAATATGAAACCCACTAATTTTGATAAATTCACCACTTGTGGTGAAATCGGAAAAAATTAAAGAACACTAGCAATAGACAAATGAAGTTGATCTAAAGACCAAAACTCCTTTGGAGCGAAATACCAACTACGCTCAAGAGGGAGGAACCTCACCTTACGTGAGATTCATAATATATAACATAAATGAACATTTTCTTTTCATAAAAGGAAGATATTCTTCGAAAGTATATTAGCAATTAAAGTTATCGATAACAGTTCTTTTGCTACCCTTGACAACTAGCTCGATTACTTCATTGTTGTTCAATATATTGTTAATATATATTTCTATAAATCCATATTCATATTCAAAATGTTATTCTATAAATTCAAGAAATATATGAAAAAATTCGAAAAGATAAAACTCAGAAAAAGCAATTTTCTAACAGAAATGATGAACTTACCATTATGTTTTGCTTTAGTTTCAGTTCTATCGATCAATCAGCTAAATGTAGAGGCTGTAAGTACAAGGGTTTATTTTTATTGTTGGATTTAGTTTAATAATACTTGTTAGGTAGTCTTGTTATAGTCTTTCCTTACCTAACACAAAACATCCGGAAAAATGTCGTACGAGTTTCGCGCCTATATATCAAAATCCTAATAAGAACAATAAAGTTCTAATAGAAGAATAAACTATATATAGTCTACTTGTTAGGAGGTATTAAGTAATTTTACCTTAGAACACTTCGGTATTTTCTTAATAACTTTTGAACGACGTGACCATATTTTATAGATAATCTTATGACTTTTAGTATCAATCATCAAAAAATAAGTATACAAAATTTGACACTACAATGGTATTTTGGTATTTTTGGCATGTTATTGACCCTAAATATAGCACCATAAATGAATCTCTAAAATAAGGTTAATAGGTGCTTATTGATGGATTTATATTTTTTATAAGATTTATGACATACAGTAATTTATTTTAGTGTGACAGCAATGATGTTTGTTTATACAGATTTTGTTTGGAGGATTCTGATTGTAC
>JAYJMI010110985.1:0-10853 GCA_036873855.1 Sarsia tubulosa
TTATTTTGAAGTTTTGTGTTATTTTGCAATTTCATACTGACAACTTAGAATCTCCTGTAAAAAAACTGCAGAACATATTGGAATCTCCTGCTCTATGCTCGAAAAGCAATGTATGACCATGTAATCATAATTACATTCACTTACTTTTACAAAAGACTTGCAATGCACTAATTAATTTGCTTAGGAATTGTAGGAAAGTTTTGCTTCAGCAAATACTTGCTTTATTTGTTTCATTTACGAAAGCAGATCATTAAAATGTATGTTTACATCCACTCGCAATTATCGATTTCCAAACTTAAACTTCAGAAAAAATGAATGCGATATTTGAAATCCTCGTCAAAAAATACGTCTTGCAAATTTTAACAATAAGAATAAAAGTTACAAAGGTCTTACATACTTTGAAAAACAAAGTTTTGTTGTTTTTAAAAATCGTCATCAATGATTTTTCATATAAATGTTAAAATTTGACACAACTAGTTTGTAAGATTACTTCTGTCTAGAAAAATATATTATAAATATTATTTATAACTTTAATTTGAAAATATATGTATTGCTTAGTTACCACAAGGGATAACCTTTTGGTAACTAAGCAATACTAAAACTTAAATAGCAATGCTGAATCAAATAGCAATACTTAAACAAGTCATACTTTTTGAAAAAAAAAATCTTGTAAGAACTTGATCGAAAATCTGATAAAAAATTTACAAGGAGGCAAGCGGTAGTGTGGTTTGTTTGTTAGATTGTGTGTGGTGTATTGTAGTAATAAATTCACTCAGAACAGCATAAAATATAATACTGGTTATTCACTACGGATATCACAATGATAAGCTGTATGTAAGAAACTATTCTCAGAATCAATTAAAAGGGAACAAGCAATTATTAGCAAGAAATAGGTTGTAAGCAACTATTATCAGAAGCAAGAAAAAGGTAACACTAAATCAAAAGGAAAAAAAACACAAAATCATTTAGGAGTTTAATCAATTCAAAAATACTATAAGATCAAAGCAATAACGTCGCTTAAAACAAGAACATTTGCTATAACAACAACAAAACACTAAAACAGAAAACGTCACTGGAAACAGGAAAAATTATTGTAACACCTCACTTAAACAACAACTCATATACAAAAAGAAAGATATTAACAAAAAAAAAAGGGTTCAAAGTTTTATTACACCAAAAAAGATTACCATCATCAACATTAGCAACAGCAAATCAGCAACATATCGTTGAAAACAGTTGCTGTAACAACTAGGTCGCTGGAAACAACAGCTTAGTTGTAACAACAAACGGCTAAAAACAGGACCGTCGATCCAACAACAACGTTATTACAAACGGAAACAACGAGGTCGCTAAAAACAATAGCATAATAGAGGAAAATAATTCGATCTAGCGAAAACGGTGGTGAAAACAGGAACATTCGTTGTAACAATTTTAAGAAAATAAAGAAAATCAACAAAGAAAGGAATTACGGCGACAGTAAGATAATATAGAAATGGATATTTGTTTAATAGGAATGGTATTGGTATATGGTTTGATACTTTTCTCTGGCATTGTAGGATTTGTGCTATTCATGGGTCAATGTTATATGAAATTTTGTCAGACTGGAGTCAATAGTTCTAAATTATTAGATGAAGACAGTTTTGCGAAAGAGGAAATGGATTTTTAAGCCAAATTTATCTTTTAAAAAATAAATCAAGATTGTTTAGTATAGACGGATTTCAAAGTGACGTAGTTTGTTATGATTGCCTCGATAGGTCATGAATTTAAGAAGGTTATTTCTTAATAATCTTTGCCGCCCAAGAGACACAAAATGCCTGTCCAAATTACGCATTTTAATGCACTTTTTACATTTTGTCATTATTTTAGGTATTTAAATTATTTAAATTAAAGAAAAACACAAAACGTTAATTGGCTAGGGATTACATTTGTCACCGTATATTATATTACCGTGTAAAGTAGCTCTAAAAGCAAATGTAAACATTGAAATCCGCCTCAATTAATGATACTTTTACAATAGTTATTATACATTACATGGTTTGAAAGCTCGTATGCATTTACTCTACATTTTAAAACGACGTTGAAATAAATAATTTGCACAGGGTCAAATTTTCTTGGTAGTGTTTTCTTTTTTTAAAGTAATTCGTTCTTTTGTGTTTTTTACTACTCCAAAGAGAAAAGAGTTAATTAGGGTAATTAGTAACTCCTTTAAACAATAGGAAATAATAATTTACCCTTGTACTAATATTTACAATAAAAGGTCTCAACACACGCTGAAAGATTTCTTTCAGAGAGGCTTTTTAATAGCTGTTTTAGAAGTATTGCAACGTGATTTTAAACAATTAATTAGTAATATTAACAATGAAACACATTGTAATACTTTTATAAAACCTGGTAGAAGTCTTTCTGAAAGAGATCTATCAGTGTGCATACACGGATTTAGTATGTCAGATCGGCGCTCTTGTTGCTAGGTAGCTCAATTAATATTTCGAGCAACTACCTAGAGTAATAAAAAATTCGTGAATTTTTAATAGCTTTCTTTCAAAAAATCACGACTATTTACGAGTTTTTTGTCACTCTAGGTAGTTGCTCGAAATTTTAGTTGAGTTACCTAGCAACAAGAGCGCCGATCTGACATACTAAATTCGTGTATTGAGTTTCTCAAACATAACATTCTATAAATCATGCTTTAACCAATATTCCCCCTTCGCACTTCTTCTTTTGTAGTCTGAATTCAGTCGGTTATTTATAAAATTGATTTTATTTTTTTTCAGAAAACGCACAATGCACCGTGTTTAAACCCTGACCACTGCTAGGAAGTAATTCCGAGGTGGAGACTGGATACGAGGTATCACTACTACGTGGATACGGCGTTTTCCCTTGATTCCCAATGCCCTAAGTCTTTAACAAGTTTTCAATTCTTAAATGAGTTTTACCTTATGGTATAAATGGGAAATCTAGATATGTGTATTCAGAGAATGCTACACTGGAAGGCGAATAATAGTTTTCTTTTGTACCAACCGTGTTATATTTGATTGCATTGTAATTTTCAATGCACAACTCTCTACTTAGAAGTAACAAAAAAATAATTGCCTGCCCGTGACAATTTAAATTTTGATACAGTTTACTGCCTTTTGTAAAGCATAATTATCTAATAAATTACCTTATATGTCATATTTCGTTGCATATTGGGCGAAAAACTCTCTGTTTTCATTTGCAATTCACTCAATGCAAGGATAGTTTTAAACTCAAGTGGATTGCGTATGATAGATATTTACAAAAACAATGATAGTTATCTAACTACTTTTGTGTTGGTTTTTAATAACTTAATAACACTTAGTGAATGAATGGTGTAGTTAAAATTTAAGACTCCTGAGTGTAAATTACAATTGTTCTCTTTATAACTCAATTTAAAGCATCAAGATAAATTAAATGTTGTTACTTAAAAGGAAACAAGCGTTTGCATAAAAGACGACAACTCATTTTTTACAACAACATATGAGAACTTTATAATATTACTTGTAGAAAAGTTCGACTGCTAAATGTGGAACGACTTATTTGTAGAACTACAATGTTTTAAAGATTAACATCAAAAGTCTGATTTTAAAGAATCAAAGGATTTTTTTCTAGTCAAAAAAAGTTATACTGGCAGCAAATTTCCATTATTTTTTTTTCGTTAAAAATCGTTGCATAATTTACCCTGCATAATTTAATAACTATCACTGTTTTTCTATTCAGTTTGTAAATCAATAGAAGTCATTAAAACATTATTAGTTGTAATTAAATTTATCAATAGATCAGAAGTATAGTAGACGTATTGAAGTTTCGTTAGAAATCCATTTCTGTTTAAAACTATCCTTGCTCAATGCCAGAAAAGTGCCGGAATTCTAAGTTTGTTTTTCAGTAACTCGACAAAAATCTTTAACTTGCACAATTGTTTATTAGATCCGGCAAGTTATTTTTTCACCTTATTGTCATTTAAGAATAAAAGAAAAATCACTAATATTCGTTGTTTAAAAAACGTTTAAAGATAAAATTTTGACTTCTCATTGTAGTTACTTTGATTATAGATAATACGTGTTTATTAAAAAAATCATTATACAGCTTATACTCTTGAAGGAATCTATCTAAATTGTCGCAAAAGTTCCTTGCATAATTATAGTGCATACATAATACAACAAGCTTAGTAAAACCATTGTTTGACAGAAAACAATGATGCAGTTATTTTACAAAATAGAATTCACACTTTATTACAATAGCAAACAGAAGCTCAACAAAACCAGAAGATTTGTAAGATATCTTGTGTATCATTCTCTGGTGTATTGGTTTACAGAGTCGATTACATTACCCTGATAAAACAACTTTTTGTTTTTTAATGGTTACTCCTGCATATTAAAAATCATTATTTTTGTTTGTTTTTTGTATTGATTTCTAAACCCTATTTTTTGCAGTAACTACTTAGTGCATCCAATTTTAACTGAAGATTTTTTTTGCTTGAGCTTACTAACACAAAATTAACAGCGAACAAAAGGAAATGTATTGCGCTATTAAATAATGTTAAATCATTGTTATTAACTGATTCATATATTTCAGCAGGTAGGTCGTTAATAAAATAGGTAAATAGTAAAGTACTGAGGACATCACATTGCATTACCGAAGCTTCAGAGATTTTTCCATCAGCAAAAATAAACGCCTTAGAAATTGTGTACATGTATTCAATGAAATTTAGTATTTTCTTGCCTATCCCTGCTCTAAGTTTTTAATTCTGGATTTTGGCGCGAAAATGCTATTTACACAATCTGACACGACTCGTAAACGATTTGTCAAATTTGACAGATTGTGTCAAATATGACCAGAAAAAAAAGATAGCAAGTATGAACTACTTTGAGAGCAAGACCCCCCACACTGAATCATATGCTTATCTGAAATCTGCAAAACATGTGTACATATATTGCCCAGATTTCGTTGCCTTGTTTATAATTGTTTTTAAAGTAAAAATATGATCGCTAGTTCTATGGTTTCTCTTTGCATTTTCTACTTCATATAATAGAAGAAGATTTTTCATACGGTTTTTATATCAGTTATATGAATATTATGCTTTATTAGTAAAAGCAATATATCATCTTTAGATATGGATTATTAAGTATCGAAACATATTATTGCAAATGTCAAAGTTGTCAAATGTCAAAATGTCAAAGTTATTACATCGTAAAACAGTTTTATCAAATCAAGGAAAATCAAATAAAGGAAAATAACTATTTTGCTCTGTTCTGCAAACCATTCCGTCATCGGTTACAGAAAAGTATTACTATTATAAATCTATTTGGAAGCAACAACAAAGTACAATAGAAATGAAGTGTAACAAATGCTTCCAAGATTTTATTGCATCATTCATTTCAATACCATATATATTATGTGGCTATCAATAATGAAAAAAACTGATATAGAAGAATTTGTATTTTAGAAATCTTATAGATCTGATGCAAATCTTAGTAGTTCGAAAAGTAGAGAAATAACAGAAGCAACCGAAGAGCTCAGTATATTCATAAGGAACGAATATAGTTTATCACAAATCGAAATTATCGTTGATGACAGTTTACTTCCTTGGTTTCCTATTAATGAAAATAACATTCTCATAATTTCATGACGATTACATGTCTAGAAAAACTTACCATAAAAACAGAAATAGTATAACTTGATTTTAGTGAATATAAATTAATGATGTAAATTTTATATAAATCATCTATATATTTTTTGTCCTACTAGAAAAATTTATAAAAGTTTTTCTATTTGGTAATCGGAAACAAGCAAAACATTCAATTTGATAAACATTTCTTTCCCCTTTAAGGAAATTTTTCCTATATTTTACAATACCTTTCACTTTCAAGTTTTTAACTAATAAATCCGATTTTTTCTACCCCAGGTCCTGTTAGTTACAGAAAAAACTCACAGAAAAATCAAACAAAAATATTGGAAAAGCTGGCAACAGCAAACTCTAGAAAGAAACTAATAAATTTGGAAGTTTTTGCTAATGAAACAATGCAAAACTAGCAACTAAACTTAAATTTTTCTGATTTTACTAAAAGGCTACAAATCAAATTTTCCTCTAATAAAGCATCCTATCAAAGTTTTTGTTTTAGTTTTCAATAGTTTTTGGAAAAATACTTATCGACAAATTTTAAATTATATAGAAAATAAAATTTTCTAAACTTTTATCAGAAGCATTCAACCAAGACATTTTACTAAATAGATGTTCTAAGTTTTTAGAGGCCTTGATTTAAGCATGAACCATAAGAAGAAATAGATTCATTTAATCTTCTTATACACTAGCTAATTACTTCTATTTATTCGACTAATAATATAAAAACTAAGTTTGTTAGTAAAATAAGCAAAATTAATCACTACCATACTTATCGAAACTGTTAACGAAAACTTTAAGAGGACTCTTTTCGTTTAGTCATGCTAAATAGCAGAAGGGAAGGTTATAAGGTAGTGTAATGATCATTGCATTGATATGCGAAAAGGTGTTACAAAAACGTATATTAGTTATGGCGTAAATCATTCAACTATATTTAACTTTCGAGACCATTTCCTAGAAAACGAATTGTAGTTTCAATATAGCTTCACAACATGACCTTCCAAGTGACATAAGTAGACGGATTCTTGAATATAAAATGAAACATTGAGTTATTATCTAATAAAATCTCTATTATAACTTCTTTACAAAGCGGTATTACTTTGAAACCAACGTCGATCCCAGGGCCTCTTACTTTTTTATGTTTAGATAAAGAATACGCTCTGGTGACGAGAATGACTTTGAAACCTAAGCGTGATTCGCTCTAATGACATTTTAATTGGATTAAAATGATTTTTAGATCATTTTTATTTGATGCAATATTTTATTTTCTATTTTTATTGGTCCATGCATAATAATATTA
This sequence comes from Sarsia tubulosa, assembly GCA_036873855.1. NCBI lineage: Eukaryota > Metazoa > Cnidaria > Hydrozoa > Anthoathecata > Corynidae > Sarsia > Sarsia tubulosa. Next base: position 6,936 of record JAYJMI010110985.1, read on the forward strand.
GTTTGTTCGTTATGTGACAGATATGCGTGTTATTTTTAATAGATTTTTTGGTATAGTTCTACTTTTCACATTGTGTATGTTTGGTTAAGAAAGTTTTATAGTTGGTTCTTTATGATCGAGGGTAAAATGTGCTAAAACACTTTACATTTGATTTATACGCTTTTTCTCTTCCAAGTCTATATTCTATCTCAATCTTTTCATTCGATCATTTCTGAACAGCCCTCAAATGGTCTACGACAATTTCATAATTCTAAGCCAGTCACACTATAGAACTTTCCAGATGACAAATCAAAAGTCAAAATCTGCATGAAGGGTGGAGATGAGGCTAAAAAAGTCTGACTCTACATATGTTAGACTCAACAGAAACCATATGCTAAGCATATGCTAAACAATATTTTATTTATTCATTTTATGGCTGATTCCGCCTAACCACCCTGCCCAGTAAGAAGTGTTTTAGTTACATAATACTATCTTTTAGGGAAGAAATTGTTTTCATTTCGCTTAGAAACTATACAAATAATTATATAAAGCTTTCACAGCAGGATAAAATGCTGAATCATCGTAATGACATCGATCATATGTTCCCTTTGGAAACGAGGCTGACATATGGTACACGTGCAGTATTGGTAAACCTCTTTTGCATGCTTCGCGTATTGTAAATTCATTCCATAAATGTGCTCTCTATAAAATACAGGAAAGTAATTAGAGACAAAACAATTTACAACTCATTATCCATGGGAACTCTGTTACGAATACGAAAAGCAGTACAAATCGTGATATTTAAGATTTACCCGAATGAACGGTTAAATTTTTTTTAGAAAAACGTATTCTAAAATAAAAAATACTCAAAATGAACTTGAAATATGCTCCAGGTCATAAATTAAATTATCGAAAACTTGAAAACTCGTTAAATTTTCAAATTTACCGAAGATCATACTATTTTAGGCCATATATATAACCAGTTTGACCGGTTGAGGGTCCTTCCCGCACCGATAGTACAGCCTTTGTGATATATCACTGGCTTTCATCCCCCTTTATGCAAAAATCTGCACTAGGGGAGGTTCGAACTGCTTCCTGTGAGCGGCAAATTACCTAAGTAGTTTCACATCAAAAAGGTATAAATAAATAATTTAACTTATATTATTTAACTCATAATAAATATTGCTGATCACTAGCTATGCTTCATATAATACCTAACATATAGCTACAAGTTGCCACCCAAGAATTTCAAAACATCCCTCACTCTATCTCATCACCTAGTAAGTAAGTTTGTCGACCGCGGTCGAGGGCGATCCGAAGGCTCCCTTTTCAATTGCTGCTACCTTACGGTAGGGGTGGGCGCAACTCCTCTCCCTGGATTTCTCCACTGACCCTCGATCCTTCTCTTTATTGCTGAGTGCACAACAGAGAGGCGTCGAGTACCATTTTTAAAGTCTTTGGTATGACCTGGTTGGGGATCGAACCCGCAACCTCCCGCTCCGTAGGCGAGCACTCTACCATTGCGCTACAGGCGGTTAGGCTACTAGAGGCTACTACAGGCTACTACAGGCTAATAGAGCTACACATCCCATCATTTCCCCACAGCAACAATAAGGAAAATCTCCAAAAAACCTTTTTTCGACAAATCCAACGATTAAAACAAAGATAGTTCAGTTTATTAGAGAGTCCCTAAGTTCTAAATCCAAATCCTCCTCCTTTCACATTTATGCATACCTTTCAATATAGAATATATAATCAATAGTCTAAAATTTAAGTCACCTGCGTAGTCATGAAGCGTTCAACTGTTCTAAACTGCTTAACCTGACCAGTTTCTGCATTGTTTTCCATATAAACAGGGGAGATAATTTACCAAATTGCATTCTGATGTTTTCAACAAAGTCAAGAAACATGTAAAATAGTTTTTTAATTCTTTGCAATTGTAAATTTACTATTGGATGAAGTCCAAAATTGATTACTACTACATTCTTTCTTGAATGAAAATTTAAATCATTCAAGGCATCCGAAATACCTCTAAAAAAGATAGTTTCATTGAAATCTTTTCCATCATAAAAATTGTTGTCTTCATCTTCTGTAGAGTAACGCCCTTTGACATATGCCCAAGTAAATACCAGTTGACATTTTTTGAATAAGTTTGTGCAAATAGGTCTTTTGCTAATGGATCTATAGAAGAACTTCGCCATTGAGTCTCCATATATTACTAAGGTATCGAACTTCTCCTTTGTTGAGTAGTTATATTTTGTCGAATGGCCAACTTGATATTTTGTTGACGTAGTATAAGTGGCAATCTTTGATTTTTTCGGGGAAAAATCTGAAATTTCCCTGCAATCCCTGTATTCTAAATTTTCCCAATATCCATATTTACTGTTAAGATGTGTGCACGTGTCTGGTAATTGATAATCACATTGATGGAAAAAGCTGTTATTTGATTTTACTACAATATAGTTAGTTGGTAGCTTTGTGTTAATAAAGTCATCTCCTCCAAGTTCCAAATTTGCTCCAAAGCCTTGAAAGTTACCTAAGAGTAAAAAATGTATTAAACAAACTAAAAAATCTTAAATAATTTCGCTGATATTTATTTCTTCTTTTTTGTTAAGTTTGTTAAGAGTTTCTGGTTAAATATTTTATCAATTAATTGCTGTAAAATCAATTATGCGACTGGAACAGATATTACTATCGTATGTAGTTGAGTTCAATCTAAAATGACAAATTTTAACTGCAAAGTTTATTAAAATGACAAAACGTCGTTCCCAGGGCCTCTTACCTCTGTACCTCTGGATGTTCTGCAAAAGTTAGTTTGTGAGAGAATACGCTCTGAGGACGAGAATGGAAATGAAACATATTTCTAAAATCTTATAGAAAAATATATAGATATAATTGAAAAACTTACCAGCTCCCAAAATTAATACTCTCGCGAGAACTGATATACTTAAATTAGCATATTCATTTTTTCGTTTTTTGTTTTATTCGATTTCGTTTTGTCTACAACTATATTATTACTTACCAAGTTTAAACAGATCTAAAGGCGGATCAAGAATTCCATGGCATAAACTATATTGTAAAATTATATGTATACTGTAACTCCCTGCTTGTGGTGTAGAAAACACGCTCTCATAACTACCGTCCATGTTGTCAGACAAGTGAATACTGAATGATATACTCTTGCTTTTAATTTTAATCAGCCACAAATCACCGCCCAATGTTTTCTTTACACCGTCTATGTTGTATGTAAATAGCTTGAGTTTATAAGATTCTCTGTTCGTTATTTTACTTATTTTAACTACGGTTTTAAGAGCATATGTAGTATTTCGGGTATTGTTTTCTCTGGATATCCAATTCATTTTGTTCTGACATGGAAACAATAGTTTTTTCCATTTCAGTAGATTTATATTTTCCTGATAATATTTTCCTGGATTCTTTTGAATTATTTTCTCGAAATTATACAATAAAAAACAAACATAAACAAATAAAAGAGATACGACGATTTTTAGCGGTTGCATATTCTAACAAAATGTAATGTTTTTAATATTTTAAAGTAACGTTCTCTATTCTCTTTTAATAGTTTGTTTTATACCACCCGCCTAAATTTTTAATATACATTTTATTATCAATCTATGCTATGCAAAAACATACAGCCCTCATATTTTAATAGTTTCAATTCATTTATCAATTAAATATGCTATAATAAAACAGCGCTATAGAATTATTTTATTTATTATATGATATTATCAAAGAAAAAACATACCACAAAAATATACAATCATGGATGGTCTTTAACAAAATATTAAAGGCGAATATTCTGCTACCAAATTTTCTATCTATAACTTTTTAGTTTTTGTCATGTTAGAAAAGGAAAACAAATAAAATATGTAACAGTATAAAGAACCATGTAATTCATTATAAAAAACTTGCATCACAAAT